>UCOM01001573.1:0-38780 GCA_900474385.1 Ormyrus pomaceus
TTTGAAAAGGTTTATTTTTTCAATTTTAATATACACTACAATTGAAAAAATAATTGTTTTAACTATTGATTCTATTTCTACGGGAGTTGATATTGATTTCTTTTTTTTTATTTTAAAATTTTGTAAATTCTTAATATCAATAATGGATTAAAGTTAGGGTGGCCATATTGCCCGACCCTCCCCTAACAGGTTTTTCGAACAACTCCAAAAATTACTATCACAAAGCTTCCTTTAGGAGCAAGCAATAATAACATCAAAACCTTTTTTTTTTTTATAATTTTTGCACTCAAAAAAAAATCATTTCATGTTAATCATTATTTTTAAATGTAAAAATTGTTCATGTATATGAAATAAATTTTTTAAATGTTTGATATATATTTTTTTAAATTTTACATTATTAATTTATTTTTGAAGAGGTAATGCAGTTCCATAAAATAGTGAAAATTAATATTTATGCAATTAGGATGCATTTATATAACTAATTGCAATATATTTATTGATTTTCTCAAAATTGAAAAAATCTAAGCCAAATATATAAATATTTGTAATTATTGCCAACCAATATCAAAGTATATATAGTAGCGCAGTCGACCTCAGGGCTTTTTCCATGCTTGTCTTCGGAGGGCAACCGCGCTCCTTGGTATTATAAAAAATTGTTTGAATCCAAAAATGTTATAACAGTGGCTATTTGATAGAAACATTCCAATATGTGTTGTGCCATGTGGCATAAAATAGTTATTATTTCTCCTTTGCTCATTACCAACGCAAATTTTATTCTTTAAAATGGTCTTTTTTTTAATAATTATTACCGATAATGAAAATAATTTAACTTGCGTCAACAGAAGTTTCACTTCTATCAACAATACCGTGATTGCAAAATCTTTAGAAATATTGGACCAATAGAAAATAATTTTTTGTATACTTTTTCATACAGAAATTTTATTGTTGTAATCACAACAATTATGGAGTTATGCATGCTTACGTAAAAAAATACAAAAAATAACGAGGTCAATCAAATCAACTTGAATAACTAACCTGTACGAGCGAAACGAGAATGGCTGCCAGGTTCGGATCCAACGAACTGTTGGCTGCCTTAAAAATGTTCACCGTGTAGAAAATTACCGCATTGACACCAGACAATTGCTGAAATATCATGCCAGCAAAGCAAATGAATAAAGCTTTCCTAGGCGCAGGAAGCCTGACGAGATCAAAAACAGAGCTCCTCCTCGATGCATTCTCCTCGCTCTCTTTCTGCAACTGATTCAACTCGCTGCTCACATCATAGTCCTCTCCCCGAAAACGTTTTAAAGCTGCCGATGCTTCAGATCTTCGACTTTGACCCTGATAGCAAAACACGACCATTGATCTTAATTTGTTTAGGACCATCCGTTCTCTCCAGTCAAGTTTTTATTTACATGCTTCTACACTGAGAGAAATGTTCTACTAAAAATTACTATACTTTTTAGCAATGCGTATGCAAATTTGCATTATCCTAAAAAATTACTAACTAATACTACTACTATGCAAGTTTGCATACGCATTGCTAAAAAGTATAGTAATTTTTAGTAGAATGTTTCTCTCAGTGTAAATATATGCAATCGAGGACGTCTTACCATAAGCCAAACAGGTGATTCAGGGATGAACAGAAACGTCGCAATAAAAACGATCTCGATAGCAGCGCACGCGATCGCCAGAACCGTGTAATTCACCGTGGCTCCCAAAATGAATGTGATCACAATGCCCACCGTGAGGAAGAGCTGAAACATAGCTCCCAGCGTACCTCTGACCGAAGCCTCGGCAATTTCCGACAAGTACGTCGGCACGAGAACGCAAGCGGCTCCGACGCCAAGGCCGACGATGAGCCTCGCTACGTACAGCATCCAGGGGGCCCGTGCGAACAAGATGATTATCCAGGAGATGAGGAAGGGCCCCGACAGCATTAGCAAACAGCGTTTGCGACCGATGGAATTGGCGACGGCACCCGCGGGCAAGGCACCGAACATCGCACCGATGGCCAGCAACGACGAGACCCAGGACGCCTCTTCGTGGGTCAGGGGTAGCCACGAGTCTTTGCTCTCGAGCTTTGGCAGGACTGGCGACGACCAGGCTAAAGCTGAGCCTACGCCGATGGCCAGGACGCAGGCTGAAGATAAAGATATAGATAATGATTCGTTAAAGGAATGCTTGACTTATTTTTAAAACAGTAAAATTTAGAAATTCCACTTTAAAAGTTTGATTCGTTAAAAAAAATGTATTTGATTGGAAAGATTTTATAAAAATCAATTGATGAATTGGAATTGTGCTAAAATATGTACACATACTATGTAATCTCTATGTAAATAACAAATTATGTATAAATTCTTATCTGTTATAAAAGTTTTTCCAAAAATTGCAATAAATGATGGTGTAACTTAAGTAGCAAAAACAGGCTAAACTTCTGTTAGAATTTTAATAACAATAATTTTGCAAAAGCATTTTCATAAAATAAAAAGTGCAAATCCTCATTGGTCTGTATTGGGTACATTTGTGATTTTAAAATTAACTTTACTAAATGCTATATTTTATTGACTCTGTAGAATTTAACTTTGATTAACATAAGTATTTTGGTAATAAATTTTCATGCGTATAACATCAAATTCTTTCATACGAAAAAAAAAATTCTAAGTAGAAGTACGTTACATTTAGTCAGACATCTTAATTCATTAACGTCAGAGTTACTGTAGAAGGACAGTTGAGAAAAAATATGTTTTTTGCAATCTAGAACAGAAATAACTAGAAATTCTAAGTAAAAAGGTATATTCTTTGAAATTTCGACATTATTTTTGAGTTACCACCTCTCCGAAAGAGTGAAAAAGGGGCGTAAAGTTGAAAAACATACTTTGGTGAAGGAGGCGTATTGGTGTATTAATCAAGTAAATCAAGCAAATGAAAAAATTAGTTTTATCTTGTGAAATATAACGCGAAGTAACTATATATATATTTTTCTTTCGAAATACATATTATCTAACTTACAATCTTAAGTACTTTTTCATTTCAATAGCTATTGAGATAAAGAAAAACATGCACTATCTTATAGTTATCTTAAAATTCACATGAAACGTATTTACTTACTAATTCGTAAACAAAAACTACTTTTCCATTTCAACAGCTATTAGAGGATACAAAAAAAACCTATACAGAAAATTGACATAAATTTTATGAGTATTAGTATTTATTTAAAAAGTTTTTAAACTATTAATGTTTAAGAAGCAACTAGAACAAAGAAAAAGTAAGTATGTTGAAAGTATAAAAAACATTGTAAAGGTTAATTTTTTAGCACATCTCTTTAAGTAGTCACATAAAAAGGCAAATGCATTTGCAAGATTCCATCTCCTTGCCTCCATAAAAGTATATATTCTGCCTAAGTCGTAAAGTTGGGTAGAGAGCAACCAAGTAAATAGGATCGTTTTAGAAAAAGTGAAGCTGTTACAGCTTGACTTGTTCAATAAAAGTATTTTTGCATAAATTACAAGTACTTTTAGCAATAAAATTATGTTTTGTATATTTTTTTTATCTCTCACCTACTTTGCGTTAACCGCTAATTATGGTTTAATTAATCACACAACTTCAATATTGTCTGAGTAATATAAATTTATGAATTATATCAATTGAGTATCGTCAATTATTCTAAAATTGAATACTGTAAATTATTATTGATTCAATTTTCGTAAAATTGAATAATATAATAGTTAAATATTTCAAGGTAAATTTATGCAAATGGAGTATAATACCTCTTGTATGGAAGGTCATTTGAATGCAATTAAGATTTGTTTAAGTGAAATGTTTTAAAACAGTCCAAATTAATATTTTTATAATAGTATTGTAATAAGAAAATAGCAAAATCATTTATCAACCACAAAACTTACATTTTTATTTTCAAAATTTAATTTAAACAATTTGAAACATTTAGTTCACGTGAGCTCATAAAGGGGGATGATGAAAAACTGAAAATATTGGTCTGTAAAAGCCAACGTATGAAATTAGGATCATATATGAGAGAACTTTACAAAACATGAATTACAAGAAAAGGTAAAACCTGTAAAGTAGAGGGAAAATAAAAAAAACGTACAAAATTACAAAAAATAACAATGACATTTATACTACATCGTTGTGACTATATGTGGAGTCGTTTCCATTCTGTTTCAGTAAATGGGTTTTTCTGTTTTTCCTCTACTTTGCAGATTCGATTATTTTTTACAATCCATGTCTTCTGAAGCTCCATTATATGATGCTAACAATAAAGAAATGAAAGTCATACATACAAACGAATGTCACACATATATTCATCTCTCTACTGGCTAATATTTTAAAATCTGTTAACTTCTTCCTTGATTCAGAAACTAATAAAGACAATTTTTACTTTTTAAATGAATTACACTTCCAACATTATTTTCGAAATGTTATTTTCCATGACATGCTTTTATTTTCAATATCTTTTCTAAGTAGATAAAGGTAATGTTACTGATAAGTTACTATAAATAAAAAAAAGCGCTAGAAATCAGTTATTTTCAATTTTATTTTGTCACCTAGTTTCCTGCCTTGAACCAAGTACGTTTGAGTGACAAACAATAAATACTTCATCTATTCACGTACAGAGTAAATATGAATCATTTAAAGACTCAAAACGAAAAAAATATTGGACAAAGTTTCATTATAGAAATTTTTAAGTATGCTAAAATGAATAAATAACATTTTCATTTACTTTTTCGAATGATATTATATGTTAATATTTTAACGGAAGGACAATTTTAATTACTTTAAATAAATAATATACTTTTTTAATCATGATTAAGTAATACCATTGAAAATTATAATAATGAGAATAACAATGATCATTAATAATAATATAATGAGATTATTTACAAACAATTAAAAAAAAAAAAACTAGAAAATACACATGAGAATAATTTTCAAAACATATAAAGGATTTTTATGTATTTTAATAGTAAATTTCTATAAAGAGTATTCTTTAAATAGCAAAAAAAGTTTCAAAAATTTAAATCAGATCCAATTCAATAATATCGAAAAAATATATATAAACAAGGAGAGGCAGAAGTACGCATCGAACCACGCATCCCACCCTCCCGAAAAAAATCAAATTACCCGAGACAGCGGAGAGGTATTGCCAGAGCTTACTGCCCTCCTGGCGCGTCGGGGAGCCGCCTAGCATCCCGGTGTCCTCCTCCATCCTTCTGCGATCTCCTTAATTGGTGCGCGCGCGAAAAAAAAAGCGTGCCGTTCCGAGCGCAATCCCGAATAATCCTCCGGTGCTATCGTCAGCGCATCGCTCGTCACTATATCGAGGCCTCGTTTTTTTCCAGCGTCGTCGCGCGCGCGAACCAGACGAAGACGACGACGGACGGCTCGGTTGCCTCGTAAATTCGTCAGCAGCCGAGTGAACGCTCCCGTCAAGGGACAATCGTATATCATCGGTCTGCCGCGCTATCTGGAAAATCATTATCGTCGATCCGTAGTAGCTTTATCTTCGGCCGAGTGCGGAAATAAAAACGGAGAGAGGGAGAGAATGTGGGCTCCGATAATCCGCGCGCCGCTTCTCCATACTCTCGCGTTTTTCTTCGAGTCGCGCCGCACCACCTCCTTATCCGCCGTCTCGCTTTCCGATGAAATCGCTCGCGTAAAAGCTTTCGCGCGCTGCCGAGCTGCTTTTTTTATTTTATTGCCGCGCGCGCTGCACCTGCGAGCTTTTTTACTGCGGCTGGGCTCGCATTTTTGAGGCTGGAAATTTACCTTGCGATTACGGAGATTTGCGAGGCGCCTAGAATTTTTTTAGAAACTGTTTATACTCGCCGTTAACAGGTAGTTTATCTATTTCCTGGTGAGTTGGCGCTATTTATTAAAACATTTTTTTTTCACTTCTCAGTTCAGTTGAAGCGGATTCTAGATAATGTTTTTGAGATATTTTTATTGTTTTTGTAGTTTATAATTTCTTTTATTTACCGGTGAAAGAATTGCTAAAGATTCGTTAAAAAATCGTTAAAATATTTTCATCGTTATTCGTTATTTGTTACGTAGTCTGTCAAATATTTTTCATTATCTTCAATTTCAAAACGTCAAACACTTAACTCTAAAAATGAAAGTCATCGTTAGATTTTATATAAAAGCATTTGCCATGAAAATGAAAATGACTTAAAATAAAAGTCATGTTGCTACACAAAACCGTATTAATTTAAGAATGATACTTTAGCTGCAGAAAATTGATAGTATCGGTATTATCATTACTTATCCTTTCCTCCAAATACTTGGATGTAGTAACATCTTTACAGTATTGCGAAACACCAACTTTTGACGGCTTAAAAATGCTCTTACAAATAGAGAAATTTAAAATTTAAATATATAATCTTAATTTCTTCTGTAAAAATTAATAAAATATTTTTGATTTTTTCTTTATTTATTTAATGTACCAAGAAATATTTGTAATTCTTGATGTTTTTATATCAAAACCTCTTTATTGGCTTTCTGCCAAAGATAAGGAGAATTTTAAAACTTAAACATTGTGCCTTTATAATATATTTATTTTACGAATCTTAAACTATTCGATATTCTTTAACTATTTTTTTAGAAGAAAAAATATTCCTGCTAATAAGTATTTTTTTAATTAACACAAATTTTCCGTGATTTATGAACATAATTCATCATGAACACAAAAACTATGACATAAAAAAGAATAGCACAGTAATATGTCACTTTTACAGATTCTTATTTTGCTTTGAGGTCGAAAAATTGAAATGAGCTTGTTATTTATTATCTTTAGAATGATAATAAACTATAGGGGAAGTAATTTTTTACGTTTGCAATTGCGATTTTCTATTAATTGAAATAAAGTAAAAATAACAAAAAATTTTAGAATATAAAATGTGTAAATATTAATTTATTTGTAAAATCAATAATTTTGTATTGAAATTCGACCAATCTACAGAATTCTTGTTTAATGAATAATAAATTTAATCTATTTTAATTTTTTGCCAAATGCTCCTTCTAAATTACATGAGCTAACGGTATTATAAATATTGACTTAAAAATAAAAAAAAACTTAATAATTCAATAAAAAAGGTTGGGAATGAAAGATGCCTTGCTTTAATCTCGTCTTCTGTCAGCGACGTAGCTGCGATAATAAAAAAGGAGGACAGAGGCGACAGAAGTTGGATCCTCCGCAGCATTGGAGAGGTAGAAGATTGCGAGAAAGGTAAGAAATCTATACTCCGCGGAAGAGAAGAAATCGAATTTTTCATCGGGCTTCGCGACTCGCACAGACTGATTTCTTCGTGTTTCCATCTCTTTCCTATTGGTAACTACGCGGCCAGCATGGGAAAAAACGAGCAAGTTCGATTTCCGGAGCGAGAGAAGAAGAAATTGGTCGAGACACTTTGAGCAAATAAAATCTTGTCGCGGAAATGGTGGTGAATTGGGCGACGGTGCGATGTTTCTTCCAATGCCAGTTTTCATTTTACGCGGATGGAACGACTTTCAGCATTTAATTTTCATGTACAAGTTTGGATGATGAAGCTTTCGGCGGAAAATTCTATGAGTGAATCACGGTATATTTTAAAATATTTGTATTACAAGTTATTAAATTAGTAACTTCAATGAACATATTTACTTAAAGCACGTTGCATTAATAATAATATTTTTTTATATATTTCAAATATGGTATGTTTTAAATACGTTGATTGTTTTATACTTACGAATAATGTGGTAATAGATACAATATATAACTGCATTTTTTACGTTCAACACGTTAATATTTAAATTTAGTTATTTAAATAAAATTGTAATTAACGTTTTTATAATTATTATTTGAAAATCGTAACAGCTTCAAACGCATTTATCTTAACGATATATTTGCTTCTAATCTGAAAAACTTCTTATCAGTCTTTTACTGTTCTGGATTTCTTATGTCAATATAAAGAAGAATGCTTTCTATGATGTATTTATACATGAACATACTTGCACGCTTAAAGTATTTGTTTAAAAAGTATTTGCTCAAAAATGTATATGCTTCACTTTATAATTTAAAACATATTAATACATTAGATATTTATTTTTATTTAAAAAAATCATAATTCATATTTATCAACTACTTAATGACTTAAATCTAAAAATTGCAAAACTTCTACTCATAGTATATGTACTAACAATATTTCATTAGTATTACTTTTTCCATTTTATTTTGAAAAATTGTAAACTATTCATTTTTATTTAAATTTAAATTTATGCAGAATTATTAATTATTAATTTTTTTGTTGAGGATTTAAGGAAATTAATGATAATTTCATTGGGTTTTACAAAAATAATGAAGAATTTGGAAAAGGCGGTCAGAAAAACACATTTTTTATAAATATAATATCGATATTTATTATTGCTTGAGAAATCACGTATCTTGAGAAAATAAACGTAGATCACTTATTATTTTTAAATGCGACAAATCAAGTAAAAGAATGCAAAAATCATAAACTATGTTTACAAAGTATACAACTTAATTACGGAATGACGCTTAAGTTGTGCGAGTGGCTATAAAAAAATTCCTAATCGCTATTTAGTTTGATTAGAGATCGAATTAAAAATACCTTCTTTGTATGTTTCTTGTTCTGTTGAGTCTTATGAATAATTAAATACAATACGCTGAGTATGTAGAAAAGTGCATGGTTCAACATTACGTTTAACATAAAGTGACAGTATATTTATTTGAAACTGAAAATAAGTCTTTAAACTGAGAGAAATTGTAGATAATTTTAAGAGTTTAACTAACTCAATGTATAAATACTTGAGTTTATTTAAATTTTATTTTTAATATGTACGTAGAGTATTTTATTCTTAAAACTATTTAAATAGAAAACTTATAAAGTATAGTACCGGTCGCATCGTCACTATTTTCAAGTTACTTTTCAATTCTATGGTAAATGTATTTCCAGAATCAGTCGTAATAATTTAGTGCTAGAATTAACAAGTTCGTCCTGAAAATAGTAATAAATTAATACAAATCATATTGTACGTTACAAACTACAAAGTTTTAAAACAAAGGCTATTGTGTATTTGAACAGGTTTTGAAAGAATAATACCGTGCAGCAAAGTAATGCGCTTTTTACTAGTAAACTTCAAAAAACTTTTTTATTTTTGAAAATTTACGTTAATTTGCAGTATGCATGATTCTTTATAATTGCCTTTTTAGTAATAAAGTAAAGCTTGTACAAGCTTATTAAGTCACAGGACTTGTGCGAATTGGAAAATAGGTTTAGTGTATAATCGTTTCCTTTAACGATAATAAATTTCGATTAGTTACATCTTCTAATTATTTATCAACAATACTTTTTTAAATGTTAGTTTACTCACTCCTAAATAGTTTATTTCGAAAATCAACTGATTTTCATTTAAATGCATTTTTATATTGTTATTCGTTTAAAAGTAAAATCATACCTTACATAATTTGCAAATAAACCTTATTTACAGTACTTATGTAATTCAGCAAAAGGATTATTATTTCATTTAAATTAAGCGATATCTTGTATAAATTATTTAATCAAAACATTGATTAAAAATAAATAGAATCAAAATGATCCAGTTTTTGTTAAAACTAACTTAAATAAAAATCAGTCAATTTTTCTTATTTTTATTTTCGCAGAAAGTTGAGTGATACACTCTATGTAGCTTTTAGTAAGCCTAATATTCATGTAAAATACGTAAATGCATTGTACGACTATAAACATTCGCAACGATATGGAACTCATTGGTTCTTTTTCATTCATGTACATATTATATAATGTCTATTTCTCTCTGCTTCTTCTTGTTTCGGCATGAGATTACAATCATCTTACGCATCTAGTAAGGCCCGTAATTAAGGTATTTCGAGTAATTCTATTCACTGCTTAAATGCAGGCAAGTGCAGGACAGCCGTTAATAGCCAGCTCGAAATCTTTAGACGAAAGAACAAAAATCGCGCACGATCACATTTACATACACTGTCAGTTCATAAGTATTTACATTATTTCTGTCATTTCAATCTCTTTTGTGTAAATATTGCTTTTAACATAGCTTATGTCAATTCATGATGCTGTATAAACAATGTAAAAAGATTTATTATATCAAAGGCTTAATAATACATGGGCAACAAGTTGAGAATTTTATTATTATATCAATTACTAAAAGTTCAAGACGTTTCTATTAAAATTTTTAATAAAAATGTGTATGAAATTAATATATTTTGCATAGCTATTTAAACACATGTTACATGAATGCGAAAAAATGTGCGACTCAAAATAAATACACTTTTTAGGAACAAAAATTCAAAAGTAGCGATAGAACAATATAATTCTCTAAATTTTAATGAATAAAAATAAATTGGTATAAAAAAAAGTAAAAACTGCTTTATTTATCTTAATAGACAAAAATTGTTCTGAAATTACTTAATAACTTCACTTATCATAAATGATATATTTACAAATTATTAGTTTTTACTCTATATCTATAAGTCCATTGTTATTCATAAAAACGAACGTGCGCGCTTTTTATTCATATAGCGACTGAACTGAGATCTTCTGTGTATCTTAATTATCTTAGAACTTGAGTAAAAAAGGTATTTGCGGCAAAATCGCACCTACATTTTTTGGTTTCTTTTTTATGTAGTTACATACGAGGTGAACTATTCAATTTGTGACCGTATAAGGCATGTAGGCGTCATTCGCCTACAATCACTAATCAATAACATGAATTTCAATCAACATTCTTGAGTAATTGATCATTTATAAATCAATCAACAGCGCAGAAAAAAAAAAATAAAACTAAAAAATGATGATTTTTATGAACATTTCGCAACTATGACTGCACGATGACAACTCTTTACGAATGTTTCGATTACAACGGTTTCCTTCGACCGGCGGTATTCCTGATTTTTTTTTCTCAGTAAGCGACAGTCGTACCAGCGAATCTCGCGCTGAGGTTGTGATCCAGCGCATCGCTTCCTTTACGGAATTGTTTGCGCCGCGAGCGTTCGGCTCGATCTCAAATTTTAAGCCGACGATTATACAGGAAGACGAGCTTGCCAGTGGGGAGGCTCTTGACGAGCTTATAGTTGTGGCTTGCAAGCTTATCGACGATGCTCTTAGTCTCAGCGTCGGTGTGATGAGCACCCCAATGTATTGACAGCACCGATACCCTTATTACGTCCCACGGAATTGTGTCCAAGACCTAATCAGAGTGTTTGAAAAAAAAATACATAAGTTTATAGTTTAAAGATCATTTTTAAAAGTTAAAATATTCCCGAATTATAATTTAGCTTAAAAATGCATTCTTCCTGATAAATTTTTTTCGTAAGAGAATGTTCATTGTCGCTTTATTCAGCGAAAAATGCTGACAGATGTGTCTATTTACCAGTTCGTCCTGGACCTCCGTGCTATCCAGGCTCAAGTAGTCGAGAGTCGTCGTGTTGTAAGCGAGGAGGATCGAGTAAAGCGGGAAGCAGATCAATCTCGTCGCCGGCAGGCTCTCCTTGGAAAGAACGAGGCTGTTGGGACCCTCGCCGAGCTTCGTGACCTGCACGTCAGCCTCCTGGTGATACGTTATCTGCGAACGAGAATTCTCATTAATCATACGGCAGGTACGTTCCTTTCGCATTTGATCAATGCGCGCCTTGTACATTCGGGCGAAAGGAGGTTCCTTTCTCGCCTCTTTAAGGAAGTCAGTCATTTTTGACGTAACGAGTAATTATAACGGGTAGGATAAAGGCTATTTTTGTTTCTTTATGATCTTTTCAAACGTCTTAGAAGATAATTGCAGCCAAAATATACTAATTTATTTTTTATAATCGTTTATCTTTCAAACGAGACGTTTAATATTCGAATTTGCGCGCTTATTATGAGGTACTTTTTAATAAATTTAATAGTTCAAGCAGACTTGAGCTATTAAATCGAATTTAAAGCAGAGTTGATGGAAAATAATAAAACCTCCGTCATATTTTCCGACTGAATGCTTTTAATAACGTTCTTTTATCAACGAAAATTTGAAGATTTTCCGTACCATTTCTCCTTAAATGACCATAAAAAGTATTTCTAGCCTTGCAGACTCGGCCAATAAATTGCACACAAATCCAATCAGCACACGGAAATCCCGGTGGATTTAAAAAAAAAAAAATGAATGATAAAAAAAAACGTAATATTTGTAAAACCGGAGCTCGACTCGAACGCGAAATACGCATTGAAGAAAACTAATTATCGCTAAAAGGTTTTTATCGTCCCCGGGCCATTTCCATCTGAAAGCCCGCACAGCGCTAAATTTAATTAACGCAAGAGCCCTAAGAAAGGGAGATCCAAAGAGACGAAAGTCAGAGAGTAAAGAGGGGAGGGGGAGGAGGGGAAGAGTCGCCTTACCTCTTTGATGTTCTTATCCGTGCTGAGACAGGCGTGCAGTACTCGGGTCTTGGGGTTCCTCGTGCTCCGCTTCGCGTCGAAGAAGTTCCGCGGGTCCGTGAAGACCATGACGCCCCGCCAGCCGAGATTCGACTCCAGCCAGCCTGTTGTCGAGGCGGCGCCGACCTGCGAATCAAGTGGCCAGAAACGGCCAACTTTATAATTGACCGGGGGGTGACGGGCTGGGCGAAGTTGCGTTTATCGCGGCCAGACTGTTTGTCGGACGCTCGCCACAAATGTTTAGGTGCAAATTTGGTTGATTTACTCTAACAAATTTTTGTTTGGATGACGCTTCATGCGGTAATTTAGAATCAGCGTTTGTTCTGAATGTTACTTTTAAAAAAAGCTTAATAACTTTAGGAGAATAATGGGAGACAAAGTTGTTTTGCGTCAGTTAAATTCTCGTATATCAAAACGATCTTAATGAAGCAGAAAAATAATGGAAAAGATGTTTATGTACTCGTTTTAGAGATGATAAATTGCTTTTACACAAAGGAGGATTTTATGCGTCTGCTTATTTAGGGAATTTTATCACACTCCGAGAAGACAAATCACGCCTATTCCCAGATTCTTTACTACGGCATTTGTCTGAAGAAGCTCGAGTAATCTAAAACATCTTTAAAACATGTTTCCAATTTATTTGTTGCAGTCCACTGCAAGGCTTGCAAGAAATACTCCCGTTAAAAACTTCGATTAAAAGTTACACTCTTAATGACCCGACAAACAAATGGTCCGAGCTTTTCTTATAAGGGATGAAAAATCGCTCTCTTTGAAGCGATTCATCGCAATACAAATAAAGCTCGACAGGAAACATTGAAAGTCGATACTCACTCTGCTCATGTACTCAAAGTAGACTCCCTCGCGCTTGCCCTGCAGCTGACTCACGACGAACTGCTCCTCGGGGGTCTGCGTGGCGTTCAGCGGCTCCTGGCGCAGCGTCGTATTGAGCTGGATGTCCCTGATGTAGGCGACAAGGTCCGGATTATCCATCGAAATGTTGTCGAGCACGTAATCTCGCGTCATGTTCTCGTCGAAGGCCTTCCTCCTGGAAAAAGAAGCAGAGGGAGGCTCTGAAGATTGGAATCTCGCTCTCGGGTTTAATTTCGACGGCGCGGAAAATGACAGAGTCATTTATCTTCCCGGCTGCTTTTTGTTCCACCTCCCTCAGTTTTTACGAGTTCTCACTCGGCACTGTTTTGCGCTGCTTTTTTGCTCCGGTATCGAGGCTGCGGGAAAAGCATTCCAACTTTCGTCGAGTTTTTACGGTTTTTTTTCTTCGGGTCGGCGATAGGTACTTCTTGTCTAATTATTTAATTAAGTTCTCCAAGGATAGATAGGCGTGATTATTTCATAAATTTTTTTACGTTTAAAAACTGGATAAAAAACGTAAATAATTCTTTCAATATTTTCTTAATTTGTCAAATTAAATATTTACATTTCAACAAAAATTATTTCTTCGAAATTTAATTCGTTTCTTAAAATATTAAATTACTAATATTTAGTGTATTAGATTTCATTTCGTTTTAAAAAAAAACTAATATTTTTGCACAAAGAAAAGCAATTATTCGTTTTAGTAAATAAGACTGAAAGTGATAGTAACAGTGAAACATTCGCATTGTGCCCTAACATTTTTTGCTTCAGATGCCTCGAAAAAGTATGAGAACGGAAGTCTTGGAGAAGTAATCCATAACTCCAACTTAATTAACTCGTAAAAAAAGCTACAAATCGCAGATAACGAGTTACTTTTTTTATTATCCAACGGGTTTAACTTTTTCTGCAATCAAGTTCTTTCAGACTCAAATTATTACACGGAAAAAAATTTTGGTAAAAAATTATAAAGAAAATTCGGGCAAAAATTACATCTACACGGAGAAAAATCGCTAGTAACATTTACTTAAAAAGTATAAGTAAAAGATACTGATTCTGACTTAAGTAAAATTTACTGAATTATTAAGTAAGTCACCGCACGTGCGAGAGACAGAAAGAAAGATGGCGCTTCGGATTCGGTAAAATTTACTTACAAACCTGGAGTAAAGTTTACTTAACGTGTTTGTTTTAATTTTACTAGGGATTTTTCTCCGTGTACGTTAATCCCGGACCATGCTCACATTTGAGTAAATTTTTAAGATGACGGTATGATAAAATTTTCTCTACTCATTTGGATGAGCTATTATTTCTGTTGCTTCTTTGTTTATATATTATAAGGTTATGTTATTGACATTCTTTATTCGGCATGTATATTATGTATTTAATTTTTAAATTATATTTTTTTAATTTATACGCACACACACATATCTAGACAATGTAAATATTTTTTAATTTGATTTTTTTCTAATTTCTAATATTTTATTGTAATTTTAAACTATAAAATTCATCTACAAAAATAAAAACCAAGAATTTTATTTTATAATACTTTATTTTTACAACATTGACTAATTGAAATACACATTTAAATTAAACCAATCAGATCACGAATAAAATGATCAGCCAATCATATCACGAATAAACTGACTTCACTTTTCAGCCCATTAATTTTTTTAAATTATAATTAAATTAAAAAAAATGCACAACAAAAGCATGCAGGAATCTTTATGGCTACAACGTAACTTTGAAGTAAAAGCTAACGATGGATTATTTAAATATAAGAGAAGAAATAACTCTTTAATCAAAAAATGACCTAAGAAATGATTTTTTAACCTATCAATCTCTATGACCTTTCATTATTCAATTTTTTTTATCGTCAGATTGTGAAAGGGAATTTTAACTGTATTACAATGAGGGAGGGGAAAAGTGATTCGTACGGATTTGTAATTATAGAAATTATATTATTAGAACATTCCATTTTTCGTTATAAATATGAAGGAAGAATAAATTACTCCAAAGATGTGTAATTTTTTTACACAGAATAATAAACATTTAAAGCATGATCTATTAAATATTTCATGCAAATGCGGATAAGTTCACCTTACTGTCAAAATCGCCCGAGTTTTACTCAAATTTAGGGGTAATTTTTGACCAATTTTTGACTTATTTAAGGAAGATTTAACGTTTCATTTTGAATTTAGCAAAAAATACTAATGACCAACAAAAAGCAAAAATGAAGATTTCCGATACCATTATATCCATTACACGAAATCCGCCTCCGAATTTTAGGGGTAAAAAGAAGAAAGAATAGAATCTCCGGCAGCGCAGTCAGGCGTAGATTCACTCGATATACCCCTACAATTTAACAAATTCACATTCTCCGCTTTCTTGTTCGACGAGTATACCCTTGAAAAAGAGCTATTTACTAGCCGCGCGCTTTTGTGTTTTTCGGCCGGGACTGAATCAAGGTTTTGCCGCTCTCCGCAAGAGGAGAGAAGGACTGGCGATGAATTTCGCTCCATTTTCTTCTTTCCCCCCTTTCTTTGACGGAAGAAATTGGAGCGCCGAGTTCTGAAATTGATGGGTACCGCGCTATAAGGGTTCAGCGTTATTTTCCGTGATCCTGGCCGCGGTGTGTTCTCTTTTTTCTTGACTTCCGTGTGGTTTATGCAGCTGATATCGCGTGATATTGTATATGGGAGAAGCTCAGGGGAAAATGATTTACTGGCCGTTGTGTGCTTTATAGCTCTGGAGCACTGCCTTTCATATTCGGCCTTTTGTGATGCTAAAAATTCTTTTGCCAAAATTTATAGTGCGTGTATCTTTATAAATGAAAGTTTATAGGCCTGGTTTATTTCGGCGTCTTTGTCGCGGAAATGACTTATTATGATGGCAATAAGAACTTAGATGGAGTACTTAAACTTCATATTAAACATCACAACACTTTACGGCTACCGAAATCAAAAATCTTATCACATATTTTCAATATAATTTTTGTTTTAAATAAATTCTGTTTTAGATAAAATGATCATTTATCAAATCAACTCCAATAAAAAAGAAGTCAAAATAGTTTATAAAGTAATAAACTGTTAGAAAATTTCAACGTTTACAGATATAGTTTGATATCATTTGAAAGCCAAAAATAAACAGAACTATATTTTTATACATCTACGAAAGTTTTTTTAACGTAAATTAAGCTATCGTAGCCACTTCATAAGCTCATGATCAAACCATATGCATAGTTTGTTGCTAATTTGTCACGCCGTAACCGATTTTGTTGTTCCAGCCGTTCTCGAGAAACCATGGATACAGTCACTTAACCCTTTCGTGCACGTAAGAATTACAGTTATGATGCGGAAAATACATTTTAAATGGTCCCGACCCGCACTATATAAATTTTTTACTCGAAAACTATGTGAAAAATAAAAAAAACACCAAGAACAGTTTTTATTTGTTTTTTCACGTAAAATACGATAAAAATTTTCGTTTAGCAAAATATTGATTTTTTCGATATTTCGTCCGCCATATTGGATCCGCTATCTTCAATTTTCAAAATCTGTCCCCGGATTTTGAATCACCTTTTAAAATGTATACAGTTTTTCCGCACCATAGCTGTAACTCTTATGTGCACGAAAGGGTTAATATTAAGTTAGTGTGTCCATTGTTTCTCGAGAACGGCTAAAGCAAGAACACCGGGTACAGCGTAACAAATTAGCAACAAAATATGCATTTGGTTCGATCATGGGCTTAAGTGGCTACGCTAGCTTAATTTACTTGTTTTTTTTTCAGTGTGCCTAAAGTTATATAGATGTAAAAATATTGATAATTTGGACTAAGTGAGGTAAAACTTTTGCCAAAGTAAAACTAAAAAGTTTTCGGTGGAAAGAAGTTTGTATCTACCTAGATGTCAGTGAAACTGACACTGACATATGTAAAAATACATCATAAGTTTTTAATTTTCATGCACTAAAATAATATTTGAACAATTATAATATATTTATACTTTAAAATAAATCGTTTAAATTTCAAATTTAACCTAATCTCATTTTCATAGTTTTAGTAATAAGCTAAATAAGAACTACTTCTCCTTTATCTAAAAAATATTTGCAAAAAGCATCAGTTAAACGTACATAAAAGAAACAAAAGACATGTTAAAGTACACAAAGAAAAAGCTGACGTTCAAAAAGGAGAGAAAGAATAGAGTAAATCACGTGTAGAATCATCGGTAAAAATAAAATCGGAAACAATGCCATTCGGATGTATTTACGTACCTAAGTTCAGCTGTCAGAGTGTAAACCCAAAGAAGACTGAGTATTGTGGAGAAGACGGCAAGAAAGACAGTAAAGTGGACGGTTCTACTTCGCCAGCAGCGCTTTTTTGTGACCGTCGAGTGCGGAGGCATCGACGGCGCCATTGTCGTTGTCGTCGTCGTTGTGGTCGTCGTTGCCGCGGCCTCGGGAGGAGGTGCCGACGGCAGTGTCGGTGCTGGAGTCTCCACCGATGCCATTCTGCAAAATAAATCCGAGGGAATATCATGTAGTTTTTCTGAAGATAAAAATCATTTTTGTTTTCAAACTGTATTTCTAGTTTAAAACAATGTTTTGACATTTTAAGTTAACACAAAAATAACACTTTTATTCGTGCTATATATTTAAGAAATAATTTAGAGATAATTAGTTAAAAAGAAGATAACAACTATTTTTATATTAACAATTGATAAGTCTATCTTGATAAACCTCATTATAACGAAATAATTTAATAAATTTTTAAAATTTATTAAAACGCAATGTGTTATTGAAATGTGATGAAGGCCAGGTAGCCGTAAATTATTTGAGTAATATCGAACTTTTTCCGTGATTAAGCTACCTCTTTCCTCATTATTCTTTATTTCTCTTCTTTGCAGTAAGAACAGAGCATAAAATCGATAAAAAAAGAAGTATGATAGCACTGAAGCACTGAAGATGAGTAACGGACAGATCACGAATTATCACAAATGTATATCTATTGCTTCTGTTACTCCACACTTGGCCTTTCGTTTTCTTAAAAAACAGAAAACTTTTGGTAAATCTATTTTAATGCTAATAAAAATAAGGTTAGTATTTAATTAAAAAAGGTTTCCGTGTCTTCGCTCAATTAAAATTATTCAATTTCATTGTATTATTTCGTGCGTTTGAAAGCGGTATTATACTTTTTTCTTTGTATGAAGCGCCATTTATGTGACCTCTCTACGGTAACATTAATTAAATGACCACTTGACCCTTTCAATGCATCTATGTTAAATAAAATTGAATGTGCAATTTTGTGAAATGAAAGAGTACTTCCAAATCAAATTTTTAGATTCACTATTTTTTTAAATATTGTCGTTTAATACGAATAATTTGTTAAAAAAGCCTAATAATTATTTGACATGCTCCAAAATATTTCAAATTTATATTAATTGTAAGATGGGAATTGATCGGGGTGCCTCTCGCTAAAGTATTTAGACTCTGAATCGATTTCAATAATTACATTTCTGTGAAATAACCATTTAGCTTCAGTGCTATAGATCAGATAAATGAAAATTGACGGACAACGATATTTTTTTCTATAGTAATGTAAGTATTCTTTTCTCTGATTTATATATTATTTATTAGAAATTTGTCTTGTAATATAAATCATGCTTGCAACAATTAAAATAAAATATTTCTTTTTAATTTGAGATTTTTTCTTGCTTGAAATAAAAATCTAACTTCGTATCCTCACTTAAAAAGGTGATGGCCGGATGTTGTGAAGTATTTAAAGATTGATTTTGATTAGCCGGTAAGGAATAGGTGCGAGAATTTTCTACATTCTCTAGATTTTAATTTTCATAAATATTTGAAACTAAATAATTAAAATTAA
Source organism: Ormyrus pomaceus (assembly GCA_900474385.1). Classification (NCBI taxonomy): domain Eukaryota; kingdom Metazoa; phylum Arthropoda; class Insecta; order Hymenoptera; family Ormyridae; genus Ormyrus; species Ormyrus pomaceus. Next base: position 19,200 of record UCOM01001573.1, read on the forward strand.
ATTAAAATACTTAAAGTTACTTTACTTATTAAAATATTTAAGTAAAGTAAAATCATACTGAAAAATTGCGTATATAACCTCAAAAAAAGAAAATAGTATGTGCAAATCGCGTTTTGCTAGTATCATAAAAACAGATGAATGTAATAGGAAAATTAGATTCTATTCTAAGAAGAAAATTAGTAAAATACTTGTTGAATCATACTCTTAAAGTAATAACATGACTTTTCATACTCGTGACTCATCTTAGTTTAAGTTCATTGATAATTTTATAATATTAGTTTTCATTTTTTACTTTTTAAGTATCAGTTTTTCTTTCTTAAAAAAGTGATGACCGGAAGAAGTGAAGAGTCAATGTGATTGGTTATTGAATTAACGCGGTAAAATTAAAAATATTGCCATTGAATTTTATTTTTTATTTAATACTTTATGATAAAAAGTATTCGAATAAATTCCGAATTTTCAACCTCAAAATTTAGAACGAGGTGTACGTTAAGGTCAAAAGTTCTATATTATTGAATTATTAAGAATTCATGAAATTATAATACAAAATCGTTTGTGTAGTATAGACTAAAGCATTCCAAGTACTATATAAAAATTTACAGAAGGAAAAAGTGCAAAAGAGAACATCAACAGCACGCGGGATTCCCAACAGGTCACCCATCCAAGTACTAACCGCAACCAACGCTGTTTAACTTTGGTGAACGGACCAGTAGTGCGATTAGCTTGGTATGGCCGTTGGCAAAGATTTTTAACTAGACGTTCATAAAATTAAAAATCACTCAAAGAGGAAGATCATATTAAGACTTGCTTCGGATTCTGATCTATCTATTTTCGGATTCAATATTGCCTGTGAGGATACAGTACATAGTGCCCCTATAAACTAAATCTTGTAAAAGAATGCATTTTTATGGAAGGTCACTAATAACGAAGCACAAATAGAGTGCGCGCATATAACGTGCCTGAATTTAGTGATTAAAAATTAATCTATCATATTAATAAAATTACATGATGTACATCAAGAAAACGATTATTGCGAAGATTGATTTCGGAAGTATTAACATCCTCTTCAGTTACATCTAATACATGTTATATATGTAATTACCATATTTTTTTATTTATGTTATAAAAATATAATTAATCAAATTTTTTTTCAGTTTATGTAGTCCAAAATAACATTAAATAGACGAATTAAAATAATAGATAATGTATACGAAGAATTTCTCCGAGTGAACATTCGATCCCATTCTTTTACCAAACTCCGAATCCCATAAAAACTGGATCAAATTATTTCCTTCAATTTCAGTGTATTCTGTCTTTTCCCGCGTGCATTCGGCTTGTTATTTCACACAAAGGATACAGCGCCGAGAATTCTCGGTACGAAGGAACGTAGCCACGCAGTGGCTTCTGTTTTTGAAACGCGACACCGCAACCCACGGCTTCTTGTCCTCAAAGGATGAAAAGTTGAAAAACACGGTAAGATCAAGAGCAGCAAAAAGAGGCACAAGGAGTACCGGCAAAATAGCTTTGGTGCCCAAAAGAGAGACGGGAGAATCGCGAACGCCCAATTTCCGCGGTCACCTGGAAACCATCCTCGTCCCTGGCAGATGGGACTTTGCGGCTTATCCTCGGCTCTCTTTTTGCTGCTGCTTCTCTTTCCATTTTTTCTTTTCATACCGTCTTTGTACGAGATGCTTTGCATTCAGTTCTGTAGCTATTATCGATGACAAGCTTAATGGATTTCTTACGTTATTTAGGAATATTTAAGGCAAAAAAATGATACATAAGTTATAATATAGTAATTTCTTTAAATTTAAAGTTTATTATTATTATTTTATATATTTTATATATTATACATGTTTATATATTTGATAAATATAACATAAATCGCTTTTATCAGGATTTTGTATTACATCTCTAAATAAATTATTTTTATACCACTCTAACCTCAAAATCACGACTTTGACATGATTTTTCGGCGCTCGAGGTATAAAATAATGTTCGATGCTAGTGTTTAAGTTGATTATTTACCTCGTGAGACTTTTCGCCCTCGCTTCGCTCGGGCGAAAAATGTCTCACGAGGTAAATAATCAACTTCCACACCAGTGTCGAAAAGTACTAATTTTAATCAGTGTTAGATTTTCGGAGAATTTTTCGATCTGTCTCAAAAAACCACTGAAATCTGTATTCCTTATCCATTCTCAGAAACCTTTTCTTCTGTCTTTTTCTGACGTGCATCTCTAAAATTCGTACGTAATGAATAGCATGGGAATCAGTGCGATATTTCGCACATCCATGGAAGGCTTTGTTCGCCGAGAATTTTAGAGCGCCAAAGGTATGTGCGCGCAAAGCGGATACTGGCGCTCAGCAGAGTCCAGGAACAAAGGACTTGTCGAAGTGCAATTTGCGCATTATATCGTGGAGAAGAGAGAAAGACATTCGCATTGCGCGCACGATTCACGAACTCACGCTTCGTTCGGTTCGGCGCGCAGCGCAACAGGCATCGGCGGCGCGCGCGGCACGTCCATCGATGCAGGACGCGTCGGAGGGAGAGAGAGAGAGAGAGAAAAAAGAAAAAGGGTCCTGCGCGTCCTCGAGCGAGTGAGTCATTCGCTCTCCCGGGCATAACCTAGCCAACGACCGTGGCGCGGACCGACCGCTGCGCCCATGCACTATTCTCTGATTGCGAGAAAACACGTACGCGCTTTATATCTCTGCCGCGCATCCCTTACTCACGCTGATTTCTCATTTATTTTTCCAGGAGACCGTTTCAGATGCTTTGGAATTCCTTTGAAAGAAGTTTTGAGCGCGGAAATTCTTTTTTTTTCTAGCGGATTTTGCTTTAAAAGAATGTGTGCTTACTAAATAGAATGGTCGTTTCAATTTTAATAGATGATTATTCGAAAGTGTAAGAGAAAAAATATAACAAAATGATTTTAGCAGCATCATTATGGTATTTATTAAATACTAACATTAAATATTAATATCTTCTTTATTACAATTCTTTTAACTTATTTCTGAATTGAATTTAATAGCTTGTTGTAATGAATAAAAGACTGTAATTGTCTTTGATGATTGAAATTTAGACTGCTCAGCTTTTAAAACGTACATTCAGATATATATTTCATACAAAAAGATTCAATCTCTATGTTATACACTTTACCAGATGTTATGAAGGCATTATACTCAATAATTCAATTTAAATCAATTACCAAATAAAGGATTACCCGTTAGTAATAACTATCGTTATTAACGGATTGACAAGGTGGTGCAGCGCATCTTGGTTGATCGCCAAAGTAAGCAGCGCAAGGCGCGGTTAGAGGGCTTGGCAATAGGTGACCGCTGCCTGTGCAACTTTTTATGATAAGCTCGTGCGTTTTCAAATCCCGCCATGTGAGGCCGACGTAAGCCGAGGCAATATCATAAACAAGGAATTCCAATATTCCAATACATCGAGCCAACTTCCGAGCGGATTATAGGATTCATGCCACTGGTTTTGTTTATTTATTTACCCACTCCACAGACGCGCCTGGCCAAATTTGAAGATAGTAAATCGAGCTAGACATTTGGGAATCCGCGACAATATAACATGTAAATGTAAAAGGGTAAGAAAATAAAGATGTAAAAGCATTCGAGCCAGACCAATATCGCTAAAAAATACGTAGAAATATCTGGTATTAAATATTTCAGATGAAATTAAAACAAACATTAATTTCCCAGAAACAAGAAAAAGCGTTTTTCGCTCCGCCAAAAGCCTAAAGCTTACGGAATTGATCCTCCACGTATACATTGAAAGCTGTGTGTCCGAGTGAGTCATCCACACTGTCTACCTGGGAGAACTTTTTCACAAAGTTTCGTGTGGACTGACAGAGGTATACGCGTCCCCGCATCTCTTAGAACGATTGTTCGTTTCTGTTTGGGTGGCTATATCCTTGAAATTTCGAATAGGCGCTGCGTAGCCGCCGGTGGCAATTTCGTGCCGGATTAGGCCGCTTTGTGGCGCTCGTGTTTTTTTTTCACTCGACAAGGCGACTTCAGAGAAGGACCGTGAAAGTGGAGCAGTCGATGACTCGGCGGAAGATTTTTCAATTTTCGGGCTTTTCACGCGCGTTATTTCATGATAACGCGCGATTCGGGTGTACTTAACTCTCGACGCGAAGCGCTTTTTTCGAGTTTCTTTTCGTTCTCCAGCTCTTTTAAGCGTCGGATAGAAGATGTACACGGTTTGGCGTGTTTCGGGAAATTTTTTTGGAATCTGATGATTGATGTTATACTTTTTTGATGGGAGTAGAATGAAAGCTTTCATAAAAAAACAATGGATTTTACTTTTTTTACTGAGGTTTTTGCCACGACGTTGATGAAAGGGATTAAGATGAAGTACTACAAAGTTCTTTATCGTTACGCAAGTTCGTCTGTATATAACATCTTTTATTTTAAAACAAACATAAATAAGTGATTACAGTAAAATAAAAATTCCGAAAATGGATTTCATTCGGAAGTTTTAAATGATAAATCTAGTTTAGTCTCGAAGCAGGTTTCGTTAACGTGAAGAAATTTTTAGAGCCTCTTCCGAAAAAGGTCAGACGGCTGACTCACTTGAAAGACTTTTTTGTCTGTTGATGCACCTGCCACGTTCACACCGGTGCACATAATTTTAACCTCGAGAAAGTTATCAGATGAAAAAGTATGTTAATTTTGGCGGATTTAAATTAAAGTTAAAAATATATATTTCAGTGTAACAAAGCAGAGCAAAATCCATTCATTTATTATTCTCCAAATCCTCTCTTAAAAAAGCGATGACCGGAAGTATTTAAAGATTGATTTTGATTGATTGGTAAGGAATAGGTGCCTGAATTTGTTACATCCGCTAAATCTGAATTTTCATAAATATTTGAAACTAAATAATTGAAATCAAATTGAAATACTTACAATAAAAGGATTAATAGTTTAGTTTTTAAATTAGTATTTTTAAAATTAGCGGACTATTCTATCATATGTTTAAATCAAGTGAAGTAAAGTCATACTGAAAAATTGCGCATATAACCTCAAAAAAAGAAAATAGTACGTTGGAATTGACTAGTTTTATTAAAACTCGAATGTTCCCTTCTATCGATCAAATATAATATTCAATTCATTAAAAGGGAAACCGCGTCTAAAACCAGTTGCGATAAAATAGGCATACGCAAAAAATAAACACGATTCCTAATGACGTGTAAAAGACATACGCACGCAGCGAACAAATATTCCGCGGTAAAGTGCTGTCGCTTTCGTGCCTACATTCAATATTCATTCGAACGCCTCCGCAGTGAAATAAAATGTAGTCGTTTACTCGATGGCTGTTAAAACGTACTATTTCATGTTTCTTTCAATATAATCGATCGGCGCACGCGTTCGGAGCCTTGGTGCACATAGAGCGACTGGGTCTCTCTCTCTCTCTCTCTCTCGCTTATTACACGTGTGCAGGGCAGAGTTTTCAGAATCGCCTGATGAAACTTGACCCTCCCCAAGGTGTTGAACGCTGCACGTGGCTTTATGATGGTGTGCTCGGGTTGTATCTCTTTTTACGAAGATGTTATCGTGCCCTTTTTACTTCAGTCTCTTTTATTATATAAATTGATTTACAGTGCATTCTGTCGTTTTAAGAAAAAGGATTTTTAATACTATTTAAATTTTAAATAAATAAAAATTACAACATATAAAATTTTGCAAAACGACTTGGTTTCCAAAATTCAAATAAAAGCTTAAATAAAAAGCTTTTTAAACATTTTGTAAAATTCAAATTAATTCATTTATTTCAATAAAATATGAACGAATTGTATTCAAAGTAATTTAAAGTACAAGAGTACAATTTTTTCCTGAAAGAACAGTTTCCATAGGATACACAGAGTCCAAGTGTAATATAAATCGTTACCAGTACGAAAAACAAGATTTGATTTTCATATGAGTGGATAATTAATTTTTGCACATGAATCGTGCGATATTTGTCGATATACCGTGCGTAAAATGCCTTTTTGCGCACGGCATATCAACAACTAATTTTAACAACAAGAATGAAAGAACTTTAACCATAATAAATCTTCACTAAAACGATAATTCATCCATATTGCAGAGAAAATCAATTTTACATATTTTTTAATACTAATTTTGAAGTCGTAAAAATGGAATGTAAAATCCCTTTTTTCTAAAGATTTTGACTATTGTTTCAATTTTAAAGTAGTATATGATTATTATAATTAAAGCAATTTTTTTCTTAAATAACCTACATTATTTTAAAAGGTTTTGCTTATTTTCAAGCTTAAAAAATTAAAAACAAGAAAAATGTCATAATATAAATTTGTACCTTTTTAAGAATTTAATATTTAAAAAAGTAAAAAAAAATATACAAGGTAATAGGTAGTATATATCTAAATTTTTTCGACAAACAGTCAATTAAATAGAATTTGACATTCTACATTCGAAGTTTATTGTTTATTTTTTAAATAATTAAATAATTTGTTATTTAAATTTGCAATCGTGTTCTTAAATCAATGAAATGTAATAAAATAATTTAATTTCTCTAAATTACGTGTACTCGAAAAATATTGAATAATAATTTATTGAATTTATATAAATTATTAAAACTATTTTTTTCATTTATTAATAAGAAATTTTAATATTTATTTAGATTTCAAACAAAAATTAAAGAATGGGTCAATTATAATAAATTTTACACAGGTTTAATACAGGTAGCTTATTTATATTGATTTTAAAAGACAATAGTAACAATTATTTCTCAAGCAGTGCTAGGTGAACGGTTTAAACAATAGGGAATTGATGTCGCAACGCCTACGCAAAATTATTAATTGATTTAAATTGATTCCTTACTGTAATGTTACTAATTTAAGCTTCATAAATTTTACCATGTTTCCTATTTTAACATACTTTTCCTAAATTTTACCAAACCTCTACCTACGTAACCGTAAGGAAATCAAAACGGAACCGATCAATATTTGACTTCCGCAGGTTTTGAATTCGCGGTCACTTACAAAATATGTAGATCAAGTCTTGCCTCTCTTGATTCCGGTCGGAAATTAAGAATAAATATTAAAACTTGCGCTAATTTTTAAATAATAAGAGTCTAAATTGAATTCAGAAATATATACTGATATGAACAGACGTATTACTAATTTACTACTTCGAAAAATGTTAATTTACGATAAAAAATTTGAAAGATATCCACGAGAAATATTGTCATCGTTTTAAAATATTTTTGATCATCGACCCAAGTTTATTGTACACACGTGATTGACTTATTTCTGCGTGCATTAAAACTCGTTCGCATTCTTCACATAATACCGTCTTTCGCAACTAAATCTTTATTCAAATAATAAAATGCTATCGATCTCTCGAGTCCTTGCATAATCTACATAATGCGACAATAATTCTCTCGAGGAATTCCAGGAGACACGTAAGCCTTACCCGCAACGGAATACAGTATCAGCTTAAAGGATAGTCCACTATTATCCTTAAACAAAAGCACTGTGCGCCTCAATGTTTTCCCGTGCAACAGTGAATAAATAATGAGCGGCGAGCAACTTTCTCCGAAATAAACAATGTAGGAACGTGTGCTTAAAAAAGAAAAAATCTAGGATCGTCGTTCTTACTTGGACTTGGCCGTTGGCGGCTGCTGCTGCTGCTGTTGTAGCTGCTTGTTAGCCGGACCGAGTCTGGCGAGCGCCTTCCTCCAAATGTCCTCGGCGAACAAAAGCAGCTCCGGCAGGCGGATCACCATTGGGTCGGATGCTCTTTCTCTCCTTTTCTCTCTCGTTCACTCGTACAGCCGCTCTCCTCTACCTATCCTCTCCTGAGAGAAGCAGCAGCAGTATAGCAGCCAAGCTCCCTCGGATATCCCTGTTCCACACTCTCCTCTGCTTCCAGGTTGTCGGTGCTTGCTTTTATTTCTTTCCAACTTGGTAACTAAGTTAGAACGACGCCTCGTCTGCACACGACTGTATAAATGACGAGTCCATTCGCTTTAACTTGCCGCTGAACACGGCCTAACACACACGTCTCCGTCTTTTTCTCTCCGGCGGCGCAGCGAGCGGACGCGCACGTACGGATGCACACGTGCAGTGCCGCTGCACACTGGGAAAAAATCGCGAAATGGCCTGCAGTGCCGAAAATACACACGGCCACGCACACGCGCACGCGCCTAAAACTGAGGCCAAGTACATACACTCGCTATACACGCACAAGTCGTTAGAAGTCTGGAGGAAAGAGACTGCCTGCTAGAGCCTTGCTCCGAGTGAGCGTCGGCGGTTGCGCGCTTTCTTTCTCTCTCTTTCTCTCTTTTCCCCAGCTGTACGCGGAGCGAGCCTGAGAGCGAGCGAGGGAGAGAGAGAGAGAGAAAGAGAGTCGTGGAGTTTCGTGAGTCAGCCGCGTGCTGCGCTCGGCGTCGTCCTCTCCTTCTCGCTCGGCGTCCGCCGTTCGTCTCGCTCTTCGTGGTCGCGGTAGTGGGGCAGAGAGAGAGAGAGAGAGAGAGAGAGAGACAGAGAGAGAGAGACAGAGAGAGCACAAAAAGTCATTGACACACTACTCGCGAGAGCGAAACGCCGTAGTTTTAGCGAGAGGTTTTCACCGTTTTCTAGGGAATTCTTGTGTGGTTATGTATTTATCTACGGATTGGGAAGTTCGAGATCGGGAGAAAAACGGTTTGTTTACCGCTGTTTCGAAGGAAGTTTTAATTAAACAGATTGATGCGTAGGATTGAGATAATCTTAGTTTAAATTGCCCTATAATTTGGTTAGTAAAGTGAACTGGATCGCTTAAAATTTTTCTCCAAACTATTTTTTAAGAGATTTAATACGATTTTATCATTTTTAATTGACACTGAAACATATTTATTGACTATATTTACATATATGTACTGATCTTGCACGTAACATCATACGTTATTATGACAAACACAAAAAAATCAATTAAACAGTAACAAAAAGTTCATTAAAAATTCTAAATTAATGAGTAGAAACCTATAAACTTAATATTAATTACTTCTATAATAGTTGTAAATTAGATACTTATGCAATATCAAAATAATCGTAAATCTTATTGACAAACAAAAATAAATGAAAACAACTGAAAAATATTTAGATTTTTGCACTAATATTTTCTTTTTATTTTGTTTTCAGCATTTTTGTATTATGAAAATTGTTAGAATAGTACAAAATGAATTGTTACATATGCATCTTATTAATAGTGTAATCAGAAAAAAGTTCTTTGATTTTATTATGTTGTTAATCATTTTTTTAAATAACAAATAATTATTATGAACAAGTATTTCTACATTCTATAACAGAATCAGCAATTCAATTAGGAATTATAGGATTTTTAATCTTTTTTAGAAACTTTTTATGAAGTATTATAATTAAATGAATCTTAATTTATATTAATTTTCTTTAATATATTTTAACATTCCGCGCATTATATTATTTGAAAGCAATATAACTGATTCAATCATTTACATTAAAGAATCTTTCAAAACTGTTATTAATACTGGTATATGAATAGTCGGATATAATTTATTGATATCTCTTACTGAGAAGTTGGAAAATGTGCATTAAAGAGCAGTTGCATAAAGCAACAAGAAGGTGTAACGACCATCCATAAACTCGCTGCAAAAAGCACGAGCGTCGATTTAATAATAATCAATATACTTTAGAAATCGTTTCTTCTTGTCAGTGTTGTGTCCATGAATCTTTTGAACGATATAATTTTAAATCCAAGTTTGTCGATATCACAATTATCCTAAATTAGCAAACGTAGCTAATTTTTTTTCGGGTTTGAACTAATTTTTTACCATTCTAGTTAAAACTATTTGATAATATGCCAGTAACATTTTATTGCTGATGATTTTTTTTTGCCGCTAGTAATTTGTCTAATTATAAATATGCCATCGATAATATTAATGCTTAAAAGGCTAAAAAGTGTAATCAATAAAATTCTTTTAGCGATATTACCTTTTTTGTCTTTGTCATATGCTGCTGCGCCCATTAACCCATTTCGTCCCAAGCAGACATTTTATAGTCGATCGGTTTTAAGCCTAGAAAGGTGATAAAATATCTGTAAAAAAAATCCGGAAACATTTCCGACGAAAAAAGAATTCACCTTTCAGAATCTCGGGCCAAAATTTTAAAATGTTGAAAGGGAAATTAAATATGGCTATTTGCAGATGTTTTACCACTTCTACGGGTTTAAAGCCGATATAAAATGTTCGCTTTGAACGAAATGGGTTACGGCTGTTTCATTACCAGCATTAATACATCTTTGTATGTTTAAAAAATTTTTAATATTTTAATTACTATAAAATTAACAAAGTAATTTCTGAAGTAATTCTGTTCTATTTTGTTGTAAGGTTTTAAAGCTTTGACCACCGATTGGAGAGATAAGATTTGAAAAATTTTTAGCCCGGTTAGAACAAAAAAATCGAGTAAAATCTCAGCCGAGAAAAGTTTCCGGGCTGCATTCTTTTTCGAACTTACAATCCTAACTTAAAAATAATTAATTCGGGCGTTAATCAATACAAAACTTGAGGTTAATATCGAGCTTAAAATCTAAGCTCTCGGGCGTTAGCGGTTAAAATATAAACATATAAATTAAAGAAAATTAAAACGTGAACATAACATAACAGTTACTGTGCACAAATTTTAATTTTAACATCGTTACAATACTATAGTTTTTTAATTATTTAAGGAAACGATTTTTTTTTGGAATGCAACAGATGAACTGATCTTGAAACACAAAAATTGTGGATAAAAAAATTTTAAATAACATGAAAATACGCAATTCGACAGATACAATTTGTAAAGAAAATCTGATACTAAAGATATGAGGATAATACAGGATTTCAGAAAAATATAACCAAAAAAAATGAGTTTTATCTGAAAATAAAATTTTTTTTTTTAATTTGTTAATTAAAGTCAATAAGGGTGCTAAAAACGCGTAATCTTTGATATAAAATCATAGTAGGAACATTTAATTTATCTAAAATTCATACAGGTATAGATTGACATCGAAATTCTGTTATAATAAAAGCAAAAATATATAATAAATCCGATAAATAAAATTAAATTTTATAACGTTTATATCTAAATCATTTGTAGAGATATCATGTATGTCAAAGTTCGACTTTCGCTGCTTAGGTCATGGCATTGCCTTCATAGCAATGACAGAAATATTCCTGCAATATTGGCAATGTCACATCAATATTGTTAAGGCAATGTGATATTGCTGTAATGCTCGTAGCTATAATTCCATGGAATTAATGAAGGAATAAAATAAGAAACCAACATCCTGAAACTTTCCTTTATTTCTCAGTTTAGCTTTATTTATTCTTCTTTACTCTTACCCTCATACGCGGAAAGACCAAAACAGTTCACGTCCCTTACTGTTACTTGAAACTTACTTTATTCCCATTTCTGAAGCAGTTCGAACTTTCTTCGGCTTTTTTTTTGTTCCCTTCTCTTTTATCCACATCTCATTATTTTACCTTCTCCTTTATTGTTGCTTTTCTTTAATTTAGAGGTAACTAAAATCTCGCATCACCAAGCCCGTTATAATTCTCTTTTGCACTTCGCACGTTCGAGAAGAGGAAAAAAAAGCAGCGAAGTAGAAAACGTTGAAAAGATAAAGAAAGTGTACCGCGCGCACGTTTTTCTCCCTTTTACCGGGTCCCTCAATTGAACGGCGCATGCAGCTTTCGCCGAGCCATACCTTTACACTCTCCAAAATACTCGTTTCGCTCGATGATGCTTATATCTACATGAGTAGAACCGAGATGGAAAGAGGGGAGAAGAGCAGACGAGCAATATCTCGAAGCTGAGGCACCTGGAGCACGCACGACACGATTGACGGCTGCGCCGCGCCAGACCTCAGGAGAATGCGTCTTCAAATTTCGTTCCCTCCCCCCCCCCTCCTCCGCTTCTCTTGGGTTTTATCATTTCTCCAATCCCCTTTTTTATTTCTAGGCTCTCGTACCCTTGCTCGGCTGTACAAACTCGCATGAGGAAAGGTTGCACTGCATTTATTGTATCACATTAACGTGCACCTGGCTCACAAACCCCTGAAAATCTTAAGAATAAGTTTTAGGTTTTAATTTCATTTCTTATAATTGTTTTAGATATTTAAAATGCACTTGAAACTTTATTAATTCAATATGTGCAGGCACACATAAACAATCCCATCTGTTCGCTTATAATGTATCATTTGACGTACAAAGCTGCTGTCATTTAAACAGTAAACCAGTCGCTTGGATTAATTTGTATTTTCGTGGTCAAATGCACATTAACAATCGTAAATTTACAGTGTTCAAAATTGTTGAAAATTGATGATTTTGAAAAGAAGAATGCCGATAGATGTTCACATTGAAAATCATTTATTTTCAATACCCAACATCACTAGAACTATATTATATGTATATTGCTTGAAAAAATATCAAAATTTGTTGCTCAAGGTATGACCTTCTATTCCATCGTACATATTTTCGGAACACCTTGTTTATTGAAATCTCAGGCTACACTTAGCACAAAGCCACAAGATCTTAAAAAAAGAGATGTTAATATAAATCAACTTCTTTTTAAATAAAGATTAATGTTTTTTATTAACAAATACAAATTTTAAAAAATTTCTCATATCCAATAAAAATATAATTATATTAGATTTAACAAGTTGATTATAAATAGATAAAAATAATTACGTAAGTAATTAACCTTTTTGAAACGATTTTATTTATTTATTTGTACCGTCTTTGAAAGTAAATTTTCTGAAGTTAATATGAAACACCTTTTCTGTACAGACTATTTACTGAGCTAACATATTTTTCTTCTAAATGCTGGGTGGGTATAACGCAAGTTTTACTTCTTAATTACTTTCGTCCCTTTATTTTCTTTTACGAGTCTTGCGTTTGCATCATACAATATACATAAATTACATTTCCTCTCTTTTTATATGCTTACTTTCTTGTTCCGTTTTATTTCTATCTGCTCTCTCTTTCTTCATACATATACCTTCTTTGTTTTACGAGGGTACACACAGTACCGTCTATCTTCACCTGTTTGGAGTAGCAAAAAAAAGAGACCGACAGGTCAGGGCGTCCATCTTCATTGGGATACTCAACTGTTATTGCCTTTAACGTTTGGCGTCGGCTGGGCGATGCCACCGCGAGGAAGGACGTAAGTGCCTAACCGACATATTCTCATACACTCTATAAGCAAAAAGAATGGTTAATTCGACGATTACCAAGAAAAAAGTTATGTGTAGGTTATGAACTGCAGACGTCGAATGAAAATTCAACTGACAATGAGGTGTGTAAAATCCATAATATTTAAAACTAATTTTCTCGATTAAACTAAGCGCAAATCACATTTTTTATGGATAACGAAAGGAGATTTCTAACGTTGATAAAGAGTTATATGAGTAGTACTTAATTTAAGTGGTAAAGGCATCCATTTGTTTGTTTGCGTCAAGGTAAACGACGGTATTTACTATCCAAGGCAAGGCTACTCGAGGGCACGGGTTTTAATTCATATTACCATTATACAGATACCATAACTATAAAACGTTATTAGTTTCAGATTTTATCTTAAGTCATACTTATTTTATTTAAATTGAAAATTAGATAGCACAAAAATCCATTCTCACATTGCTCGGGTGTTAACTCTCGCATTCATGCAAAAAACACCTACTTTTCTCACTGGTTGCACAATATTTCGTCCCAGTAGTTAATATAAAAATCTTACGACTGAGCCGCTTTAGTTCAAAGGGAATACCCAACTGTATACGCATATTTTTTTCGGCGTAATTCTTTCTCCTATAGGAGAGGTATCTCCTATAGTGATTCATGAGAAATGATGCAAAATGAAGTCTCCGGAACTTTTGTGAGACAGAGGCCGAGTTCTCCAAGGCACATAGACTCGCACTTGATAGTTACTCGCTCTCATTGTAGTATCTCACTATTATCGTATTGAGTGGGTTATTCGAAACGAACCCACTCACCAACTAATGATAGTAATGAGAAACATACTATAAAAAATAAAATAATAATATAATTAAATAATGAAAAAAATAATATAATTTAATAATTTAATGATGAAAATATATAGCATTTTATTTTATCTGATAAATACAATGCAATCGGATAGAAATTTGAAAATTAACATCATTAAAAAATTGCGAAGATATAGATTTATATTTACTATAATATGAAATTCGCTTACTAATTGTTAAATAATATTGCAATTAAGTAAAGCGCAATTGTTTTACATTTATTTTTCTTTCTTCGGTATAATTTAAGAACGCTATATATTTGTTCCTTAATTATTGCAGTATTAATAAACGGTAAGGTTTACGATCAATGCGTTTAGAAATAAACCATTACATACATTTTTTAATAAGGCTTCCGTTCAACATCGGAATTTAAATCTAGATGCCAGCTTCAGGTTCAATATTAGATCCTTTTTACATATGTACAAACACTTATGAAAGATATCCATTTGAGAATTCATGATAAAAATATATGAGAACTGCATAAAATTTATTTTTTAACCTTTAGAGGACGGGAATTTTGGATTTTCGATTTCTCTTGCTTTTCTATAGAAATTGGGTAAATGTGATATCTGATATCTCAAACTTAATATAAGTATCTATCATGGGCATGGTTCGTATAGGGGCCATCCCGTCCTCTAAAGGTTAACGAAAAAAATATTTTATTTAGCTCTAGAAACAATTTATTCCCGTTTTCTACTTCTAACAAGGACAGTGTACGACATTTGGGTAATAGATTTTCCTGTAACTTGAGTGATTAAACAAAAACCGATTTTTCTTAGATTATCGCTAAAAGAGCACATAACTTTTGAAAAATCGAGCGTTAGACCGAACGGATGCCGCTTCCTTCATATTTTAACATTACAAAACATATCCCAAAGTTGCAGGAAAATCCATTACCTAAATGTGTACACTCTCCTTGTAAGAGTAGATTTCTATATTTATATAGGTGATCTGTAAAATGTCTTAGAATAAAATTATGAATATTTTAGGACTACAGCTAGAATATCATAATATCTTATAGAAAAAGTAACTTTACATACCTGAGATTGTATGTAGTAGTATTATATAAGATTTTTAAATAACTTTAATTTACAATGTCTCCTCAGAACATTTTTTTTTTTTTTTTTTTTTTTTTTTTATTTAAAGATATATAATTGGATATTCCCTTTAATGATAAGTTAATTAATTTCACATCAGGTTTCCATGTCAACGTACTGAATGAAAAATTGTCGCTCATTGAATTTTTCAAGTTTCTAGGACATCGAACGGGAGATCGAAACACGCTCAGTCGCATGTCGAGCGTTCTGATAACTTTTTTCGTCGCGAAACAATGAGAAAGCAAAAAGCCGGAAGTAGGTGCCTGTATCCCGCCAAGAACAAAATGCGCGTATCCGTATAGGATGCCCCACCTACACGAGCGGCGCGCAGTTGTGTTCGTGGCGCCGCGACGTTAACGGTTATTGATCCCACACCCCCATGTGAAACTCGAGTCGAGAACAAGAGTGGAATGGCACACGTAGACGACGTAGTCGGCGACGTGCCGCACGGGAGCGCCGCGTGCATTCGCTCTCCGCCGGCTGATTTTGTTTTTTCCCCCTCGGTTTTTATCATCGGGATTGGCAGATCGGTCAACCGATAGATGGATGAGTTCGCAGAGCTACGAGGCTTCGCTGCGTGGGTGCTCGGATGTATCGAGTTTTCGCATTCTCAATTTAAACATCTATTTCACTTTTTTTACGGCTGGATTCCGCTACGTACCTAAAGCAAGCGTTTTTATGACAGGCGTTTTTTTTTAAGAATTCAATTTTTGTAAGCAATCGGATTTTATTGCAGACGACGGGCGAAAGTGTGAAAATATTGCAGCCGTTTTTGAAGAATTCGGTTTTTTTTTAAGCAATTGGATTTTATTAAATTTTTAATTTTTAATGATGCTAATGCTCGCGAAGTAAAATTAAGATTGAAAAGATTCTAACGGCAAAACGAGCAAATATCTTTGAATAATGTATCTTACGATCTTTCTATCTCTCGAAAATTGACGAAAATTTCTATCTCTTGAAAATCTATCGGAGATGTTTTGAAGTATGAACAATTAGATTTTGTTATAGATAGTGCGAAAACATTTCCTATTAATTTATTAGTTACAAGTTCAAAAACAAAATCTACTAATAAGATGTTATTTATTCAACAAACGATTCTACTATAGAAGAATTAAAAACCTTCTTAACCTACTTTTAAAACCAACAAACTGCGAGGAATTAACCGACGGGAGCGTCTTCAATCGAGAAACATCTCTGACGGTTCTAGGCCGCGCGGAGCAAGCCGCAGCGGGTTACGTCTCGGGAAAAGCGATTTTCATTATTTTGCGAAAGCGAGCGAAACATCACGTGCAGATGGAACTCGCGGACTTGAACGCCCCGCCTGGAGGTTCTGCGCGCTTGTGGGCGGTAGAACGGACACTTGGATTTTCCGGGCGATCCGCGAACTGCCGCCGCGAGCACGTACCTTCGCATGCAGTGGCTTTCGTTTTCTTTGTGCTCTCCGACTCTCTGCGGTCCGTTTCAGTTTACTATTCGCTGGGTTATACGATGCTTATAGTGACAAATTTATGGGGAATTTCGATCGGAATTTTTTTTTACTCAAATAGCTAAATATGAGTTGTGTTATGGTAAAATTGCGTGATTTTTAATTGCTGAGGTGTAGATATTTTTGTTAGTATTTAAATTTACTGCATAAATTGCGCATTCTAATCTAATTTCAGAAACTATTCAAACTATTTTAGATTTTTCCTAAAGCTTATTAAAAGAATGTATGTATTGGTTATAATTAAATGAAAAATTATTGGAAATTATAAAAATCATGACGAAATCCCTTATTTGAATCAAATATAAAATTATTTTTGTTCTTATTTATTAAATCAGGAATGTTGGCTGGGTGCTTTTCTATTTCATTATTATATTAAAGATTCAACTTCAAACTTCAAAAAAAAAAAAAAAAAAAACTGAACATAAAAAACACTTAACTTTTATTGGGTGTGGGCACAACCACGGAGCCAATCATTTTCATCGGTAATTGAAACCCCAGTTTGAAAATTTGTTTTAGCATCTTGTCTGTCTATTACAGAGGTGACATATGACGTGATCTTAATATTCAGGGCTGGACTAACATAAACACGCAGTCGGTTACAATTTTAATTCTTGCTAATAGAGACGTTGCTAAGTTGCAATGGTCGTAGCTACAACAATTGATTGTGACTATGAGATTTTTGCCATGAAATCAAGTGTGAGTAGACTCTTTGTAGTAAGTTTGAAAGAAAAATTTGCCTTTTTCTGGGTTCATTTGAACAATATACTTATTTGTTTCGTCGAACAGCACGTACTTACTGTATTGCAATTTACGTATATTATACATATTGATGCATGCAGCACTTTTGCGAATAGAATAAGTAAAATAAGTGGAGAGTAAAGGTTTTAATTAGAATATAACTAACGTTTTACCGATAACTTAACAGTCATTAATATTTTTTTAAAAATGATAGAACTCTTTTCTTCTTTAGATAAATAGAATTTGAGCGTAAATCCTGAGGGGATTCTTTAGATGAACCCAAGCCTCTTTGGAAGACCTTCCAACCCCTTCTTCGTAAGATCGCTTCAATCTTGCAACTTAATGTATATTTAGATTTATAAACACTTAAAACACTGTAATAACAAAACAAAATTGAACATTCCTTCATATAGAGTCTTTCTACAGTTTATGATTAACTAAACATACTGTTCGAAACGAAGTTTTTAGAAAAATATTTACGAAAGCATTATTGATCAATTTATTTTGTAAGGTTTTTAGTGTTTAAACAATCGAAAACAAACGTATATTCACAAGTCAAAAACATCGAAAATATGTTAAAATAAAATTTAATAATAAAATGTTCCAATTTGAATAAAAATCCATATCAAGTTTTAAGAAAAATAGATTAAATCGAACAAATGATTGGACAAAGCAGCAAGAGTAGAATATCGAATGCTAGAAGTAACGGAAGCCCCAACAGGAGCGAAAACAACCCAAAGAAAAACAAAGTTAAGGCAGAAAAATAACAGAGCAAAAATTGCGCGAGAAAAGCGCAAGAAAAGAACGAATCTAATTCCGAGATAATGCCATTTCTGCAGCACGGCGGTACGGCCCCGATTTTTTCTTTCCTATCCTTTTACCTCGAGCTTGCACTTTCCCTCCCTCTCCTTCTCTCTCCATTTATTCATTATGCGCGCGCTCGCGACAAAAGCGAGAGTCGCGGATAGCCAAGTGCTCCAATTTCCCAGATTGATCTCCAATGCCAGGCGGGCACGGCGGAATATTATCGCTCGACAAGAGGGTTTTGATAATGTCATTTGAAATTGAATTGACGCGCAGTAAAGCGAGGAACGACGACGAGCTTCGAGGTTTTGCTGCCGGTCTTATCGTCCTCTGCAGCATCTTCCAAGGAAATATTAACCAATTTCGTTACAAACATAGCGCTCGGAGAAATGGAACAGAACTTCCAATGAGAAATGAAATAAACAAGTTTTGATTTCGCTGTCAGTTTTCTTCGTAAATGCTCTTGGAACTTTTATCGAGTATTTTGCTCGGTTAAATATCTGTAATGCTCGACTATAGAAGTGTCGTGAAATTAATTGCAGTGTAAGCTAATTGCAATTACGGTATAATTATGATCTATTAATAAATATCAAATAATAAACAAATGCTTTGTTAGATATGTAAGTGCTCGCTTTTGAATACTAACTTTAGCATTTTAATTAGTCTTGTATTATGTTTTAAAATGAAATAAAAAGTTACATAGGTAATTATAAGCAAAAGTATTTTATATAAGGAAGTTCTATAGTTTTGAGCCTGACACTTCAACAAATGTAGTTACAATGCCCATAGCTTGAAACTATTTTCCTTTTTAATATAAAAATGAATAAATTATCTTTTTATATCTTAACGAGTTCTATTTATATTAAATTATATTAAAGGTTATTATTGCTATTTTTTCTATCCCTGCTGCAGCAGATGAAATAACTGAAACAGATTTTGAAGTTAGTTTTTTCAAATAATTCTGATAAAAGTATAGTAATTTAGTCATATTTTTTATCCTCGATATAAAAATGCGCGGCAGTAATATAAACGTCCGCAGTTATTGGGACATATGGAATCGAAACAAGCACCATTGTGCCGAACACAAGAGCTTTGTTTTTTGAAAACGTACGAACTACCTTCACCGCTAATTAACACTGTATGGGAGCATAGAACAAAAAAAATGTTATAAAAGCAATTCTTTGTACTAAAGAAAAGTTTGTACGACTTTTTGCCGATTTTTATCCGATAAAGGGACATTTTCGTTCGAAAGCAAAGTGTTTGGGTAAAGTTATCCCAATTTTTGAGAAATCTTTTGATAGAACCCGCGTAAAAATAGATAGTATAGCCAATGTATTGCATATTTCTATTAGCAATATTTTGGCAATGTATTGGACTTAT
>UCOM01001574.1:0-38719 GCA_900474385.1 Ormyrus pomaceus
GCGTTAGACCGAATGGACGCGGCTTTCTTCATATTTTAACATTAGAAAACATATCCCGAAGTTACAAGGAAATCCGTGACCCAAAAGTGGTGTCCTCTCCTAGTCAGTAGAGCATATTTTCATAGTTGTGAAAATATGCTCTTTTTGTAACCAATGAAAATTACATTCTCGACGAAAGGATTGCATGGCGAGGAAGAAGTCATTTTGTGACTAGCTTAAATCCTCTTGTACGCAAGAGGATTGATTACAAAAGGATTTTCCTTTGCTCATGAAAACTATGATTTTTCGATTCAAAAAGATTTTATTTGATCTGAAAGGAAAAACCTATTTATAATGAGCGGATTAAATGCAGAGGAATATAGTTTCCGTATAAGAGGACTCTTTTTCTGAGTGCGGCGCATCTGCATGCGCGCCTGCGCTCCTCCGGCACGTGCGCGCATCCGCGCGGGGCGCACCTTGAACTCGTTCGGGGCCCGGAATCGACGTGTACAAGCGATCGACGGCTGCGGCGGCGGCAGCCACGCGACGAGGATGACGAGGCCGATTCGCGCGACGCATGGAGATGACGCCGAGAGATGGGGTCGCCTCGATTTAGGCGCGAGACAGATTTATTTCCCACACTTGCGGGCCCCGAGGAGCGAGGAGCGAGCGCGGCCGAGCCGAGGAGGCAGAGAGTCATTGCCGACGAGCCCGACGCCACGCTCAGCGCCGTCTACTTCGATGCGCAGCGAGAGTTACACGAGGCTGAAACTCTCGGGGATAAGCGTTTCGGCAATTTAGCGCGATTCGTTGTCGTTTCAACTCGAGTTTGATTTTGGGATTAACGTGACGGTCGAATTTCCGTTTGAAATTGTTCAATATTTTTAGTTTGGGTAGTAAAAATATTTAATATGAATGCAAACTGGAAGTGTTTAAAATGAATATTATAGCGATTCCAAAATTGTAAAAACCTTTATATGTTTAGGATTGTTGAAATAAATTTTTATAATAGAACATAAAAATAATTTTAAAAAATGCATAAAAGCTTGATCTTTTTTCCTTCATCCACAATGTAATATAAAAAATAATACAAATGGTAGCGGCAATGTGATCTAATTAACATTATCGTTTTCAGTGAAAAACATTTATCTAGAATGAAAATGTTCACTGAAAAAACGATCCTCTTCTTACGAGAGGAACGTTGAGAATCCTCTCAATATTTACGTCAGCGGAATTTCCATTTGTAATAAAAATATTGTTTGCCAGGAATAGATTTCATTTTCAGACAAAATCGTGGTTTTTCCAACTAAATAGAAATCCATTTGAGAGGAGCAGAATCCTTTTTTTATAAATAGAAATTCCGCTAACGTAAATATTGAGAGGATTTTTTTTTAAATTCTTATTTGTTAAATATTATAACTTAATCGTTCCCAATTAAAGGCATAAATATTTACTTTTTCAACATTTTTCAAAGTAATGCCCATTCCAAAATGAGAAATACGCAGAAAATGCATAAAAAGGCACTTTTCCTTGAAAAAAAAAAAAAAAAACAACCTCTGAATCAAGATAAAATATAAAGTATTTTTTCTCAAACAACCTTCCCAGAGCTCAAGCTCTAGAACTAAAAAGAAACTGCCCTTCTCTTATCAGCGGAGAAAAAAACTCCCCAGCCTCATAAAAGCAGCGCGTTAAAAAAGAAAAAGCTCTCCTCTTTTCCGCGGCGTCCGCCTCGTGTAACAGCGGCTGCGGTGGCTCGAGGCTCGGCGCGTGCAGGACGTGATTGTGTCGCGTTCCTCTCTCCCCTCCTCGGCTCTCTCTCTCTCTCTCTCTCTCTCTTTCCGCTCTCGGTATCTCGCGGCTCCCTGTCCGTTGTTCGCGACTCCTCGGAGGCGCACCAGGGCCTCGGCTCTTTTTCTCCCGGGCGCGCGTGCTCCGCTCTCCCTCTCTCTCTCCCACGCCACGGACGCGAGCGCGCGCGCGCGCGCGCCGAGATGAAACGGCCGAGCGCTCCCACCGCCGCCTACTCCGAGAGCGCTGCTGCTTCTTCTTCTTCTTCTTCTTCTTCTTACTCTCTTCGCCGCTCTCTACCTCGCCGTCGCCGTCGTCGTCGTCGTCTTTTTGCGAACGGCGAGAGAGAGAGAGAGAGAGAGTGAGATTATCGTGCTGGTCTTGCTCCTAGGAAGCGCACTTACCTGCGCTGTTAGAAAGGGCTTTTTAGTAGGGAAGGGTTGCGGGACTGATTGACGCGAGGCTAAGCGCTGGAAACTTGCCGGGAGAGAAGGCTTTTTAACGTTCTTGCGCTTGATTAGCTTTGTTTGGGCGAGGGGCAGAAAGGAGACTTTGAATTTCAGGAATTTTCGCGAGCTTATAAGATATGTCTCAATTTCTTTAAAATGCACCGAAATTTACAAAACCTTTTTTCTCTCTTCAGTTCGCTTTTTGAGATAGAACATTAAGAAGAGCAGTATAATTACGCGGAATCTGACCTAAAAATAAAAGCCTCCAATTCCGAAAGAGGGCCGGCTCTAAATTAGAAAAAAAGTCGGCCTCGCCAAGTGCGGTAGCATGTTTTATTTATGAGCCCCCGAAAAATAAGCAGCCGACTCTGCTCCGCATATCTAAAGCTCCGCTTATCAGCGCGTCATTACGCAAGGCGCCGCCTCTCGCGATAACCTAATCGCGAGTATCCGCGCGCTCTCCGACTCTCTCGAACTCGCGACGATTGCGGACGCTTAGACGCGAAAGGTGTGCGAGGAATGCGGCGAGCGATAAACGGCCGCCAATTATTCCAGCTCCCGAGCCGACGGGAAGTGTAAAGGAGACGATCAAAATCGTGGCAGATGTATAATATACGAGTCGTGAAATCTGCCACTATCGGCCCGTTTTTTTATGAGGTCTAGTTGGGACTTCTATGAAGCTATGAATAATATTTATGCTGATGAGGATTATCCCTTGTAAAGGTGTGCGTTTTTTTATATAGATTTAAAGTCGTATAATATATTATGTTTTATGATTTTCAGTTAAGATATTGAAACGAGTTTAAAATGTTAAAACTAATTTTTTGCAAATTGCCCCTTTTATTTGATTAATCGCAAACTCAACTTTTTGTTAATAAAGATAAAGGTGGCCTTTAAAAAAGGTAATTTATATTGCTGATAAGAGAACGTATATGATTGCGTTACGTAAAAGCTGTAATTAATAAAAGCAAGCTGACATTACAAATAAATTGACTCGAAATTAATTTATATCAAGTTAAAAGTACTTTATTTGAAATCGATCCTCTAATTTCTCAGTGTATTAATAATCGCAAGCCATTCGCCTTGCAAAAGCAAAAAGCCAAACCTAGAAATCCCGACCAACAAGTATCCCAAGCACAACTGAAGCAAGCCCTGCTCGCGAAAGCACATCTAAGCCAACTCCTCAGCCGACATCTCCCGCTTGGCAGCCAGCGTATTATTACGTTGATTCATAGCCTCGGCAGCGACATTAGCCTCGCGAGGGAGTATCTCTCTCTCTCTCTCTTTTTCTCCCGGCGACGGCGGCGGCAAAAAGAGAAGGGCGAGAGCGACGCTTACCCGGTATGCAAATCGAGCCGCGTATCCTTGCAATTAAGACGCGAGGGCCACTTGCGCAAGCCGAGCTGGGTGGCGGGCAAAAAGAGAGCGCGCCTTTGTTAATTAGGTGCAGGGCACCGGAGGGGATTAAGAGAGCAGCGTCTTGAATTTAAGCGCTGACTTTCGGTTACCGAGTAGCCGAGCCGCGGCTACTGCTGCTGCTGCTGCTGCTGCTCTCGGCGTCTTGTTCGGGCCGCTGTAAGGGGCTTATAAATTCGAGGGGTCGCAGAAGAAAAACGGTCAAGGGTTGCCGATGGCTTTGTACGAGCGTGTAGCCAACTTAATTATTTATGGAAGAGCCTTAATTAGGGGCTTGTCGGGCTTTTTCGAGAGAAAAACAAAATTCGACCGCATGAAAGACTTGTACAGCTGAATATTGAGAAAAGAGAGAAAAGCATTTGTCGATCGATCAAAGTAATCAGCAATTATTACAAATAAAATAAAAAAGGAATCTTTTCATGAATATATCATCTGAAACGTTCTACAACTAATACCCCATACATTACCATCAATTTGTACAGTACTCGCATCCATTATTCTCAAATTAACCCAAGCCCCCTCGTCGCATCAGAAGTGCCCTCTCTTCGCGGTTCGAAAAATCGGCTCGCCCATCGGTCTAATCATAAATTCATACCCCCGGGATATATCGCGCGAGTCCGCGCGTCCAGTCCCCTATGCAAATGCACTCCCGCGGGGTGCCGCGTCGCGCGGCTTTTCTCGCCACGCGCGCGCCGCCTTATTTATAAAGAGTACAGTCCCCCCGAGAGAGAGAGAGAGAGAGCGCGACAATGGTTATTGTTTCAGCGCGGAGGGGGCCCTATTTATGACACATTATGCGATAGCGAGCCGCGGTGGTCGCGCGGGGCCCATTGTCGGCCCCCGATGCCAGCGACGATAGCCGCGCGGCACTCACTGCATAAATCTCGGCCCGGGAGCTCCTCTCCGATCCGCTTTGTGCGGCGACTCGAGAGAGAGAGAGAGCCTGGGCGCTTGCGTCTTACTCCGAGTAGGCCGAGGATAGATATGGATATATGCGGGGGGGTTCGCTTTTTTCGACTATGATATCGAACACGCTTTTAGCGGCTGATGTCTGATCCCTTTTCTCGTCGAAACCTTAAAGGCTTCATTTGCACGGAAACGAAAGTGTCGTTGAGATTATCGAGTTTAATTTTGCAGCTCTTACGAGCTGTTTAACAGTTTTTTTCCTTTTTTAAACCCCAACTCGCCATCAATTTACGGACGAAATTGCGCAAGAAGAGGCAGAAGGAAGCTGTTCTCGCGCTCGCAAGATTTTTATCTCCCTCGCGCACGCTCGACTCTCCTCCTTATACCTCGGCTCGCAGGTGGTCTTATCGAAGGGGTTAAAAGCGTTCCTCCGCGACCGCCGCGCCGCTCCGGAATAAGGGCGTAAATAAGGCCCCGGCACCTCCGGGCGAAAGAAAGGACCAGATCTCTATCTCGACCTCTCTCGGGCGCTTTACGACCTAATTAAATTATGAATTTCGCCGCGGCTTGTCGCTCTAGTACCTATACAGTATACGTAACCGGGCGGCTGTTTTTTTTTTATCTCGCGGGTCGAGTCTACGAGTCGCACTTTATCTCGCGACGGCGCTGTGTTCTCTCTCTCTCTCTCTCGAATTGGCCCATTCGTATGCGGCGAGCATTGTGCGGATGTAAGCGGTTCCCGCAGTCGCGCATAAGATCGGGAAAATATCTCCTCGGCCGCTGATCTTTTCGGCTGGGAATTGCCGATCGCTATCGTTTAGATTAGACGTGGGCTTAGGAGCCGAAAGCGCGCCTTGCGCAACTAATTTCCTCTCGCGTCGGGCCCGCCGATTATTTGTTTACTCCGGGAATCGTTTAAATTAAATACGCCGGTAAAAATTCGAAAAACCCCGATTCGATTGCGCGCGTACACGTGTTTTTTCCTTCCATTATTATACCCGAGACGCGAAAAGGCATGCAGTCGCTCGCAGGCGGCCATTTAACGTAAAAGAAAGCATGTACGAGAACCGAACCGCAATACAGAATTTCTCTGTATATATACGCTCCTCGGCCTCGAATTTCTTTCGATCGTTAAGCTTTCTCCGTATAACGCATATATATATAACCCAAGCCGAGAGATCGAAAAAAGGCCCGGGCGCAGATAAGAAAAAAGCCGGCAGCGTCGAACCGCAGAAATTCACGAGAAACCGCGGCTTTCGCCTCCTCCTTTATAGAAGAAAAGAAGAAAGAAGGAGGCGATATTCCCCCGGTGGTGCCCGAAAAAAAAAAAAAGAGGAAGTCCCCTCCGCGCGCAGGCGCGCGCACCTGCGCCTGATTACGATGATTAGGAGGGTCGTCTCGCCGCAAGAAAGGCGCGGATTTTGATACGGAGCCGAGTGTCGTCGGAACGAATTCCTAATTTGGCGCTCTCTGTCCGCTCGAGCCGCTACGGGAAATTTCTGCGCCGCCGGGAGGAGGAGGAGGAGATAATGATAAGTCGACGTAATAAAAGCCGAGCCGACGAGAACCGCCGCCGAGGAATAATAGCGCCGGGCAACGAGTCAATGACACTGTGTCTTTGTGTACCTTTTTTACTGCTCGGCGGAGGTACACAATGTAAGGCGGCTGAGCGTACTTTGCTATTTAAGGAGCGCGACTCTTGGAGGCTTGTTCTCTCGGCTCTCCGCCTTTATGTAATTCACTATTTTCTAATTTGCGAGCCGAACAATTCCGCGGTACACTTTGAGGAGGACTCTATAAGGTTCGCGAATCTCGATCGAAAAGCTTCGGGGTCATTGTTCAGGTGTCGAGCTTACGGTAATCCTGTTAAGCTCGAAATTTTTAATTCCTCATAATTTACAAGATGCAGCCTCGCGTATAATAAAAGCCTTCTCGGAAAGAAATATTCGCCGAGCCGCAAATAAATATGTCTCGATATCGAATCCGCGCAACAGAGTCCCGGGGCCCTAAAAAAATCTTGGCGCACACAGGCATCAGTCATAAAACCCGCATCGGACTGCCTCGAGAGCCTCAAATCGGCCGGGGCGCGCGCTGCGCTTTTTATTTCGCGCTCCTCGGCTCTCGGCGGGCGAAGCACCGTAATTTATGGGCCGCAAAACTCGCCCGTTGTCCGCTTTCTTTCCTCCCGCGGGCCGAGGGACGCCGCGCGACATTGATATCGACTCGCAGTCGGCCGCGCGGGCTGAATCATAAAGCCCTGCATCGTACGGCCGGCTTTTCTCGGGCTACAAGCTCCGGCTCCTTTTTTTCCTAACGCCCCCGTCGGGGGCCCACGCACGACCCGAGACCTGCACCCATGTCCTGTTGCTCGAGGCGGTTAATAAACTGGGAAATCAGCTGGAGGCTCGCGGGATTTTGGGACGCTTCCGGCGTGTCGTCTTGTGTGGCAAGTGGAGTGATGAGATTTGTCGAATTTCAGGAGATTAAGAAAGAGAGAGGGAAAAGGAGGAGTGAGGCAATGACGTAGATAGTAGTTGCTCTATTTTTTTTTAGAAAACTTGTAGGTCAAAAGTTAATAATTTCTTGTAATTGTAATACCTAAGTAGGAGGTTAATTAATTTTAGTGCCAAGGGCTTCATTTAGAGCGTGGATATCCATTATAGCTAATTATGTATTACACTCACTTAATGCGAATTAATAAAAGTTCCATTTTTATAAAATTCAGTAATTGAAGCTCATGACTACGGAATGATTCATCGAAAAAAAACGCAAAACGAAAAGGCAACAATCCTGAATCACCTCAGGTTTCCGGACATTTCAATCCCGACCGCAGAGTACATCCATACATTTTCGGCGCGTGGGTGTGCACCTTCGGCGAGCATTCGTCATCTTCGTTTTTTTTCTTTCGTCTCGAGTGAATTACAAGTGCATCTACAAGACCGCCTGGTCGACGCAACGAGGCTCCGACAAATAATCAGGGAGCTTTGATCGATTAAGCTTCCGACGTGCGTCGAGCGTGAGTCGTCGCCTTTGCGATTTGCATATAAGTCACGCGCAAGAAGATTCGCGCTTGAACGCACATAGCCGAAGCAGTTCCCCGCGCCGCGAAAAGGCCTGCATTAGAATTTGCAAAAAATTATTGCATATGCAGGCGCTGCGCGCGCGCTAAATGCTATACCATTAGCGCTGCTTTTAAGAATGGAGTCGCGTGCTAAGAATGAAGGACAAAGAACCGAGTCGCATACGCATGATGATATATATTTCGTTTCGAATCTGGAGCATTTGAGAGATTTACAGAGTTTGGCCAAAAAAAAAAAACTGTTGAGGAAATCCGAATGGAATTTTGTAAGTAAAAATATGAAGGTCTTTTACCTCGAATTGGCATAAAAACATTAAAAAAAAAACGTAAACTTATTAGATCTCTTTCGAAAGCGACTTATCAATAATTCTCTCCAATAGTATATACCACACAGAGCGCCAAGCCCAAAACCTTAAAACGGCGCGGACACGTAAGACGAAGCACACACCGCGGCCGATAGTTGCGCGCGCGAAAATTCCTGCCTGCCCTCCGGCGCGTGACGTATTTGCACGCTTGAATGGAAGGCGAACGCGCCGGGAGGGATTCTAGACCGCTGGCCGCGCCGTGAGTCACTTTACGTCAATGAAAGTCGCGCGCGCTCTCTCTCTCTCTCTCTCTCTCTCGAGCGCGAGTTATATATTAACATGCGCGATACGTGAGAAGCCCCCCCGTCCTCATAACCAATGAGCGGGATATTCCCGGAAAGAGCTGTGCAGAAACAGATGCATTAGAATGTGCCGAGTGTCGAGAGCCATTAAAAAGCGTGAGTCCGAGCGGCGCGCGGAGAGCTGACCGGACGTCGGGGATTGAGCAATCTCGCGCGATTTTGAATCATCGCGGTTTCGCCGAGGAGATCGATCGTTTTCTTACTGCGTCGACGTATTTGCCGAGCTATACGCTTGTTCATTTCTTTTTTTTTCTTTTTTTTTGGGGGGAATTAGCGTTATCTCTGGGAATGTTTCGCGGTTTTTATTGGATGCTTTAAACAGATCTCCCAGATCTTTAACAGATTCTCCCTGTAGGAAATTTCACCATTATTTTTGGCCAGCTCACCAATAATTTCTCAATTTCGCTGTTGAAATATTTTTAATAAGAAATTAAAATTAATATGTTAAATAAGAATGTAAATTAAAATTTTGTAGGATTAATAAGTAAATGTAGATTAAAGTTTTATATTTAAAATGTGAACATTTTTCGCCGATACCTTTCGTAGCGGGCAAATGCCTTTCGGGCAAATATATTTTTAGTACTTTTCCTCGCCTACTTTCCGCACACGTAGCGTAATGCACTATTTCGACGCGGGTGTGGAAGTATTAATATTCAGAAATAACTATGTTGGAGCTTGAAATCAGTCGGCTTAAAAATAATGGAGCTATTGAAATATGTGCTCCCTGCAAGCTAAAGGTTTAATTTCTTCTATCTATTTAGATGATGTTATTTGTATCGGCACCATATTCAGAGAGTGCGAACTGAACGTTTAGAAACGGTAAATCTTTTACGTTTTCTTGGTTTTGTTATAAATAAGGAAAAAAGCTGTCTTCTTCCAGCAAGACGATGTGAGTGTCTAGATTTTACAGTAGATACTCAAAAACTTGTTTTAGAATTACCGCAGAAAGAACGAAATCTAATCCAAAGCTTAATAATCTTAATAATTATCATGTTGGGTCTTGGTACAAAATAAGAGATTTTGCTCATTTGATAGGTCTTTTAATTTCTAGCTGTCCAGCCATAACATATGGTCTTCTCTATTCTAAAAATTTCGAAAAGACTAAGTATAGGAATTTAATTATAAATGATGGAGAATTCGATTGCGTAATAAAACTACCAGAGTCATTACAAAATGAGTCATTAACAAATTATTATAATTATTATTATCATTTTATTATTATTTATTAATCAATTTTATTATTAACATCATTTTCTTATTATTTTCAATTTCACCAATATTCCACCAAGTTTTTGATAAAATCGATATCGTTTTTAGCAGGGTCGTTGGTCAAAAACTAGGCCAATTTTAAAAAAATTCGCCAAACACTCGTGAAATAATGGTGAAAATATCCAACAGGGGCTGTAGAAACTGGCGAGCCAAGAAAATTGTTCGTCAAAACGAACGATGTTTTGCGCGTTAAATTTTAATTTATAATCCCAAAAAATAATGCTAATTTCGCGACTGCCCCAATAAAGTATTTGCACGCGCATAAATTATAAGAATTTCTCGGAAAAATTTCATCTCGAGCCAGACGTACTGCTATACACGATTTATCGCGCCTCGCCAACAATAAATACACATTACAATTAGCCACAAATTTATAGAGAGAAACTTTATATAAAGCGGCACGGATATTTACACCAAAACAACACTCTTAAATCACTCGAGAGCCAATAATAACCCCGTTTCTCACCTTTACGTAACTTACCTGCAGCGGTCGCGCGGCAGTAGTTCGCTCAAAAACTACGGGCCCAAAGAAGGAGCGACGACTGCTTTGGCGGCCTTATACCGGCCCAGGCAGACTTCGACGTCGTCAGCAATCACCTAACGACCTAATCAGCTGCCTTCCTCATTTTCCCAAGCCGGGCGCACTCAATTTGCTTAAGCGAGAAGCTCGGGCTCGTTGAGGGCCCCCGCCAGAGGCGGAGAAAGCCTTTGGACAATTTTCGTTTAATGCGGGGCCGGGATTGCGCGCGCCTCATTTTGTCGCGGGAGCAGCACGTGTAGCAGCTCCGCGCTAATTAATTTGGCCGAAAAAGCAGCGGCGGCGGCGGCGGCGACGGCAGCAGCCTCGGGAGTGAAAGTGCCGCGCGGCGCTGCGTCGATGATTATTTCGCGTGCTCTTGTTTTTCGGCCAGATTCCCGGCCGGACCGGCCTTTCCCTCGAATTACGCGCCGTGATTTCTTCGCTCGCCGGTTATTGAGACGTATATCCTTTTGCACCTTTTTTTTCGCGAGTTTTGTTTTTCGAGCCGTAAGTAAACGGGGAAAGAAGGCGAAAGAGGCGAACTGGACGGTATTGTGCTTTGTACTGAATGATGTTGGTTGCAGAGATTTAAATTTGACGAAATGACTAGCGAAGAAAGTCTGGTAAAAGTAATACGAAGGCTATAATTAACAGTTTCTTTAAAATGATTAAATCAAAGCCAATAACATTCCTTTTAGGTGTTAGTAGAAACTATTTTTATTCACATGAAACTGTTTTAAAGTATAGACGTCATGAGTCAATTAGTGTATG
The DNA here is from genome assembly GCA_900474385.1 of Ormyrus pomaceus. Lineage (NCBI taxonomy): Eukaryota > Metazoa > Arthropoda > Insecta > Hymenoptera > Ormyridae > Ormyrus > Ormyrus pomaceus. Next base: position 10,845 of record UCOM01001574.1, read on the forward strand.
TATTATAAAATTAATAGTAAAAACTAAATTAAAAGCTTTGACCGTCAATTCAAATATATTTATGTTGTAAAAAACTAAAAAAACTAACAAAAATAACTTTTGAATTCGAGGATCAAAAAAACTCAACACCTTTTAGCAGCAATCTCGCCGAAAGACATTGTCCAATATCCTACTTAACAGCATCATCATGATCATGTAACGCAAGCATTATTCGCCTCTAAACCGGTCGTATACGGTAGCTTCCGAAAAATCCGGCGCTTAATTACGCGTATCGCAATTTTCTGGCCCCCTCGTCCTCCCCCCCTTCAGCGGCCTCTTAAATTTCTCACGCTTCCCTCCGCGAAAGCAAGCGAGTATACAGCCGAAAAGCAAAGAATACCCGGAGAGAGAGAGAGAGAGAGAGAGAGAGAGGAGGCCGGGGAGGAGAGCGAAGCGCCTCGGGGTCTTGCCTCCCGCGAAAAAAAAAACGAGCAAATCCCAGAAATTAAGCGGTCGGGCCCCGAAATAATACCCACCGGGGTTCGCGCGCGGTGGAATTGCAGCGTGGGAGAGAGAGAGAGAGAGAGAGAGAGAGAGAGAGAGGGCCCCGGAGTGTAGCGGGAATTTTTCAGCAAATAGCTGCTCTGATTGCTCGAAAATGAGAGGAGCTGCCGCGAGGAGCGAGCTGCCCGACACGCAGAGCTACTTTAAAGCGTCTTCTAGCGGCTGAAAGAGGAGACGGCCGAGAGAGGGACCGGCGATGAAAGTTAATAATGCGAGGGAGAGGAGAGCCCTGAGCGAGATAAACGGCTCGACGGAGGAGAGAGTCTTCTTCTGCCGGGATTCTCTGTTTATCTTGAGGAATATTTTATGGGAGATTGTACCTCTGGTAGCTGAGGCATTTTCTGAGCTATTGAAATTTGCAAAATTCATGGAGGATCGGAGTAATTGTGAAAGATATATCAATATTGTTAAATACTTTAACGGGTCGTTTATTTGTACGAATTATTTTTAGATCGAGACTTTTAGACATGGTTTCTCAATAATATTATTGTAACAAATGTGCTTTTAAAGCAATAAGCTTACCAAATGAATGAAACGACTGTAGCTGCTCTTGAGAAACTGGATTACACGTTAAAGTAGCTACTCCATCGAAGAAAAATCGAGAGAAATGTGGAGCCGAGCGCGGAATATTACCTAATAAAGCCACTTATTGATTTGAAATTCAAGTTGAACAATTCCGCAATACCTCCATACCGACCTAAACGCCCGTAATTAGATGCATTTACTCGGCAAACAAACGATTTCGTGCGATTCCAGCCTCGAATAATGGTGAATGGCTCTCTGTCTCTCTCCGAGCTGAAAAAAAGCTCTCTGGGAAAAAAGATATGGAAAATGAGCGGGAATACGAGAAAAGGAGAGGCCGCGCGCGGCGGCGGCGGCGGTGTGCACGTTCTCCTCTCTCGCGGCATTTGCATAAAAGTGCGCGAGCGCGATCTATCGCGCCTGCACGCGAGAGTCCTCGTAAATTCGAGCGCTCGCTCGCTCGCTCGCTCGCCGATCTTTCAGGAAGAATGTCCGAGTAGGCGCGAGAGTCCGCAAAAGCGGGGAATTCTCCGAGGCCAATCGAGCATAAGGCATGCAATTTACAAGCGCTATAAATTCACTTTCGATTGCTTCGGCCGCTGCTGCTGCCGCGATTTATACATTTGCGTCCCTCGGAGAGCTAGACGATTCTGCGCTCGTTTTCTTTTTTTTTTTTTTTTTTATTTTGGACCGATATAGGCACTAAAACGCTCCTGCGCGCTCGTTGATAAATCAGCGCTTTTTACGGCCGGATTCGTTGCAAATCTTTTCACAATTTTCTGTATTTAGTTTCTAACGGTCAGCCTTCTGCGGGTAGCGGTCTTTCTTTTAGCTGATTCAATTTATAAAGTCTTGTGGAAATATATTCCGTCTGAGTATATAAATATGCTAAATCTTTTCTAATAAACTTTGTACTACACAATTTACTAGCAAAAGAAAACTAGTTTTCAAAATAACTATAGCACGTATATCCCACAGATGACTTGAATTAAAAATTTCCTTCCAAAATCTATATTCAACTCCAACTACGCAACGTCTACTTTTAATACTAAAAAAAAACTGGCCTACCGATCGCAGTTCTCGCCCAAGAGGCATCGAGTCCTCGCAATCGGTCCCGGGCTCAAATCGAGCAACGCCGTCGGAACCGCGCGACAGTCGCCCAAACGGGCCGCTTATCAGAGCGCCAAGGCTTCCCGAGGGGATCAGCCCCTCGCTCTCGCGGAAACGCTGACAGTGGCAATGAAAAGCGCGGCGCGACGCGCGACCGGCTGATATTGTTTTCCCAGGCCAGGGCGCGGAGCGCGGCGTGAGTCAGGCGTGCCAATGGAGAGAGCGATCGATCGGCGACGGCCGACAGGCGCGGCCGCTGCACGTAATGCAACGCGGTGATAAGGGGGACGCGGCGCGTGGCTAATCGCGATCGCTGACGTGACTGCGCTCGCCGGAAAAAGGAGAGCTGCTTCTCTCTTTTTTTTAACTTTTGGATTACGAGCACTGCATCGGCGCTTTGTTTTTCGACGGCGCGACAAAGGAGCCGATTCGTATGCAAGCTTATGCAGAGATGTTTTAGTGCCGCGGAATCCTCGTCGAGAGCGAGATTTCAGTAGCTATTTACCGAGCACTCGGTGGCCCCACCGAGCCCCCAATTGACCGATAACCGTTGCCCTCGGCTCTCCAAGCGCGCAAGTGCACATCTGAAAAAGTCGCTCTCTCTCTCTCTCTCTCGGCATGAGCGCAGAGCTCGCTCCTTTCCCGGTGTTTGTTTATCTCACGCTCGATCTCTCGTCCGCGCGGCGGCGGCGGCAGCCAGCATCCATCGTAAAAAAAAGGGGGGGGGGGCCGAAAGCTCCATCAATCTATGCTGAGCGCGTGGCGTCAGCTCCGTTGACTCACGGCGCGCGCGCGTGGGCACGCGAGAGAGTCCGGGCCGAGTGACGTCACGTCCTTTCTTCGCTCGCACATAGAGGTACGCGGCGCCGTGGGAACCGCTTCGGCCTCGCGCGAGTGTATACCTACACTGCGTTTCCTGGTATAATTAACCCGAGAGCGGCGCGAGCGCCGCGCAAACGGATCCTTTATACATCTGCTGTGTATACGTGTAAGCGTGTGAGCTGTCGAGGCGCGCACGCGCGAGAGCAAGTGCAAGCGGCTTTATACATATACGCTCCGAGGATGGCTGCTGGGACCGAAGCGCAAGGATCTCGCGAGAAGCGTGTCTTTTTTTTTAATCAAACTAATTTATTAATGGTTTTATGGGGGATTGAGGTTTTTGCCGGGGCTAAGTTCGTTCGTCATTATTATTTATGAGGATTGGGCGCGGAAAATTAATGGGGAATTAAATGGATATTGCTATTAAAAGAATTCCCGTGTATGGGGAAAAATTATTACAGCGGTTTAAAGGCGAAACAGACGTTTGAATTAACTTTTTATTTTAAATACGCAGATAAATAAAACTAAAGTTTAAAATTGAAATGTTGTAGCAGTAAATCATGAAATACTTTCGAAAAAAAAAAATCAGACGGTGTGTTTCAAAAAATTGGTTTCTGCAAAGAAATATATTTTAAAAACGTTAAAAATCTTTATAATAGCCTTAAATCTACGTAAATAGTAACATTTAAAACGAATATACAATTCAAGAAGCTCAACCATAAATTTCTAATAAAACATATACACCGAGCCCACTCGGGCCATCAATCACAAGGGCACCGACGGAGCCTCAAAAATTCCGATCAAATATTCCAGAAACGCGAAGAAGCAGCCCACGCCGAAGGGGGTCATCTTCGCCGAACGCCTGATGGGCCAGAAAAATCGATCCCTCGTCGTGAGAATCCGGCCTGCGGAGAGCGGCGGCGGCGGCAATTACGGGAGCCCGATTAATAAACCCCCATGGCCCGCGGCATTATAGATTAGCGGCAGCAGACCTAGGAGAAAGCGGACGAGTGCCCGCGGCTCGGATTTAACACGCGGCCGGCTACCGCGTCAAGCGGCCCGTCTAATTGCGGAGTCGGTCCGTGTCGCCCGCAGTGTAACTGATAATTCCGAGAGAGCTGCGAGGGTGACGCGCCGAGCGAGACTTTCGCACGCTCGGGAGAGCCTGCCGCGAGTAATCGCGCACTTGGTGCTTTATTTGCGCGCTCTCTCTCGCTCTCTCGCTCTCTGCTTTATGGCTGCTTCGGATTAGAGATGAAAAATTCGAGAGGTTGTTGGGTTTCGCGTTTTTTGCAGGGGTGTTAGCTTAGATGCTGCGGTAATTTGCGCGAGGTGGTCGACGGGAAATGTTTTAGTGACGTGTAATTGCTGGAAATTGAGTTTTAGATTATTTATCAGTGTTAAAATAATGAAAGCTAATTTTGAAGCATATCTTACTTTTTAACTTGAAAATAATATTGTATTTATGTTAGAATAATATAAAGTTTAGTTAAATAAGTTTAGTTGTGTTTTTTGTTTCAGTGAATATATTATTATTTTGTTGATTGTTCAGCAATCATTATAAAATATCGAAATGTACGTAAAAAGCAACAACTGTAGGCAAGCAATGCAGAATTTGTCTTGGAGATGCACATTTTCAGTCATAACAAGATGTACATTGGGTTGCCGAATGGCAGGCGCTTCATCCGTCCGCCGTGAAGCTGATATTACCACTGCCTTTTTCTTTTTATGTGACCACGTGTTTTTATTTATGATGATTAAATAATTTAGCGAATAGGAAAAAGTTACAAATATTTAAATAGTAAATAATGTTGTAAATAAATATTTAGCAAATTTCTTGTAATAATTATTCTCAATTCAAAAAGAAATTCTTTTTTTTTCGTGGATTAATTATATCATATGTGAATTAAATATTCGATAAAAAGAAAATGTAATAATATTCAAACTTTAAATTTTAATTAAATTAATAATTTCAAATCCAAAAATAATAAAATAACAAATTAAAAGACAATCTACACCATTCTTCCCTCTCCAATCCTAATTAACTCCTCGCAAACTCTCCTTTAACTTCTAATCCCCCCTCTCGAAAACGAAGCCACAAACGCTTATCCATTAAACTCTCGCAGCTCAGCAGTAATACTCCGCAGCACGTCTCCGCAGAATATTTGTTCTCCCGGGGAACAGACAGCCGACAGGCCTCGCATCCCATAGCTCATTTAGCATCGGATCAGCAGGGCGCCTAGACTCGCGGCTTACATATACCGCTCGGGCCTCTCTCTCTCTCTCTCTACTCGATGCCTGTCACGCGGCCCAGCTGCCAGCCCGTATCTGTTTAATTACCGCGCGACCCGTTAGAGGTGCCAACGTCGTCGTCGCCCGGCTAACGAGGATCGCGGCTTTGAGGGGACGCGCCGGGGAGGATGCGTGTCTACTTAGGACGTCAATTCCGCGGAAGCTTTTTAATGAAGTGCGCTCGCGAGAGCTTTCTCTCAAAGGAGGATTTAAGGCTTCGTTATACGCGACGCCGGGATAATTGCGAGGCGAGAGGTGAGAGGACGTTGGCTCAGTTTTTTTTTTATTCGAGGGGAGGTTCATTGACGCACGCGGATTTGTGGATTTAAAGGCGGCTTTGAGCGAGTGAAGAGTCTGCTATTTCTGTACTTTATGAATGGGAATGCTGTTCATTCTCGGCAACCATTGCTGGGGCTTTACTGGCAAGTGTAAATTAAAAAAACACGAGTAAATTAATGAACAAACTTATACATTCAGAATAAATGGACCAGCGAGCTCGTCAGCCTTCCTCTTGAGTACTTGGACCATTAATATTTTAACGCTCTCTGCCAAGAGCTTAATTAACCTTGGACATAAAAAGTTTCCAAATCAATTTTAACACTTAATCAACCCTCGCGTCCCTCCCTTAAAAATCATTTAATTAATCAAAAAAACCTTCAAAATCTCGTGCAATTCTCACGAGCGAGAGAACGCGCCGAGTATCCCTCTCCCGCAATTTCCTCTTAAACGACGCGCGCCCGCGTATTTCAACCACCGGAGATAACTCCGCGAGCATCGCGCGGGAAAACTCGCTCGCGCAAAGGCAGCAGCCTGCTCCGCTCGGAGCCTCTCTCGGGGGCATCTCCCCGCGCAGTCGGCGCGCGTCTCGGGCCTTATTCCTCGGCGTGCATCTGGAGCACGCCGCGATAAATCACAGAGAGAAAGAGCGAGCGGAGAGCCGACCTCTCATGGGAAGCTCGGCTCCTCGCTCTCTCGAGCCCGCGCGATTTGTCATAGGGCAGAGAGAGAGAGAGAGAGAGGCGGCGTAATTGCTCGCGAGCAATTACCCCCGACGCGGTCAAATAATTATCGGCCGCGATCCTTTTTTTAGCACTCTCTCTCTCTCGCGCGCCCGCGACACCCCGCCGTAATAGTCGGTAATTATTTTATTAAGCCTCGATTTATGTGCGAGCGGCGCGCGGCTCCGTGAGAAAGAGAGGCCCGTGCCGCGGCCGCACTTTCTTTTTTTTTTTTTTTTTTCATCCACTCGTCACGGCGACTTATTTTTTTGCTCCTCCGCCGCGCTCGGGACATGTTTGTTTACGACGCTTTCGAAATTAAAGGCGTTATTTATTACGTGTTATTATTGTAATGGAGGCGAATTGAAAATTTTCGATCGAGGACCGGGGCTTTTAAGAGGTAACAAACGCGGAACGCCGCGGAGGACCAGCGCGTACAGGCTCGCGCGCGCGCGCGCGTTTTATTTTTTGTTTTGTTTTTTTTTGCGTGAATTTATTTTACGGCGTAATGAAAGTGTGCGAAGTATTAATTTTATACGAAAATTATGTCGTCGAATTTATGCTTGGTTAATTTTAAATAAGAGTTTTAGTGGCCGATTTAATGCTCCCGAATATTATCGCGGTTTTACTTACTTTAACATATGTTCGTTATTTCAAACAGTTTTTCAATTAAACTAAGTGGTTTGAGCAATTACTTGAAATTTATGGGTTTCTTGTTTTGAAGAGGTTGCGCGCGCGAGAGGCGACTCCTTTTTACAGTTAAAAATTTGTTTGCTTATACGTCGAAATTCCATTAACATTCAATAAGATCCCCGGGCCTCTCCTCGGTATCAATTAAATAATTGAATGATCAAGCAACAATATAAACGATAAATCACGAGAGTGTCCAGCGCGGTGCCACAATCTTAAATCCCATCGATAACGAAAATGATAAATTGCGCACGAACACACCGTGCTCATCTTCTCTCCCCGGAGCAAAGACAAATGGTTAGGTATATATCAGAGATGCCCCAGTCAAGTGCGAGAAAAAAAAGCCGAGAGAGAGAGAGAGAGAGAGTCGCGAAGTCAAAAAATGAGAGCTGCGCTGATAAGGCCGTGAATTTATAAGTTACGAGCCTTTTTATCGGGCGACTTCCTCCCGGGTGATATTTCGCACCTCGGGGCTCGCGGCGTCTCATAAATTTAGACGAGTTTATTAATAAACGTCACAATCGTCCCCCGAGATAACATCGCGGCAGTAAAAATCTCGGCCGAAATTTGACGGGCTCGGCTTCGCGAATGTATACGATACATATATATTATACGGGCCCATGAAGATAGCGAATTTATCGCGAGAATACGCGATTCCGTCCAATTAGGAACTGCGGGCCTTTCGATTATTATTATTATTATTATTATGCAGCCCACGCTATCTTCCGCGAGTTAATAACGAACTGGTGACCGTTGAATCAGCCGCGCGTTTTTTCCCGTTGTATATATACCACGCCGAGCTTTTTGGAACTTGATAACGATTGTTACAGTTTTTACGTCGGGCCTCGCGGCCGTATCAGCGTTCTCACGTTCTCTTTCGGGAACATTTTTCTTTTTTTTTAAGGGGGCCGCGTTACCTTTCCGAGCACGTGGACGCATTTAAATTTCCGATATCGGTGTCGAAAAGTGTATTAAACGCGCGAAGGTGTGGCGCGGCGTAGGAAAAAACGCAAAGGTGCGCGCGACGTAAAAGGTAAATAAAGGAGACGCGCCGAGGGCAAAAAGCAACAAAAGGCGTAAAAAGAGGTTTAACGTCGCGCGCGCGGCTGCGGGCAGAATATTAAATTTTAATATAATGCGATATAAAGAGCGCGATAAAAATGCGAGAGCGCAGGTTCGCAATGTCCCGCGTATATGCTATTCAGATATGACCGCGACAAAAAGTTGTTGAGTAGCCGGCCCGAAGCCGGCGTTTGCAATCTAACCGACGGAGGATCGCTCCGGACGCACGCCAGTCATTTCAATATGGAATTAGTTTTAGCGCAGCAAAAATCGTTGTATAATAAAGTCACTTCTTCGATTGCCGAGAGAGAGAGAGAGAGAGAGATAGCATCGCGATCCTTTAAGACTCTTAGAATTCTGATTAAGAGTTCTTCGAAAATGATTAAGTCTTTTTCCTCGAGAGAGGAGACCGGAGTAATTTTCAACTTTTTCGTCGCGTCAATTCCAGTTCGACATATGCTTTTCCTCCTGTAAGCCAGCTTTTGTATAAACTGTTCCAACGATCAGTACAAACAAATATAAAATCGAGCGAGCGCAAAAAGCCCTCGACAACTGTTAAAACTTCCTCGAGTGAACGGTGTCGTAAATAAAAATTCCCCCCGCAAAAAGCGGACACCTTCCCCCCGCTCCAGCAGCGGGGCATATTTCCATGTGCCCACGTATTATCTTCTCTCTCTCTCTCTCTCTCGGCGCACAAAGCGCGGCGGCGTCGTCTCATTGATATTCCAGGGGCGTCGTCCGGCGAGAGAGCGCGTCTATTCGGTGGCGGTGCGCGGCGGGGGCACCACGCGGTGCCGATAAATTAGCCGCTCGGAAAAACGAGTGTACCGGCAATTAGCGGATGCGGCCGCGCGACGCGGAATACTAAGAGCTGCCAGCGAGTCCTCTCTGTTTTGTCCGCCGGGCCGCTTAAACTTTTTCGCGCGATAACTCAGTTATGAGTTATATGCCTCCGCGGCTGAAATCGATTGTCTTTGAGCCATCGCCGGTCGAAAGAAGGGGGAGCCTCCATTGTACGGAGGAAGGATTTATCGCGGGCATAAATTGCGCGCGCGGCCGGTTATATTAGGAGCGATTTTAAGCCTCTCGTGTCGCTATCTGATTCGGCGGCGCGAGGATTTATTTGCGAGGTGGGGGGAATAAAAATTAATTCAAAAATTCATTAACCCGGCCATTGGGCTCGAATTATTTTTCGATTAAGGCGCTTATCTCGCCGGCGTTTGGACTTATGCCATCGAGATAGGCGCGGGGCCTTAATTGAAAAATAATCTTTTATTCCTTCGGCTGTTTCAATAACGATATGCGCGCGCGCGCGCGCGCCGATAATTAATCCTTTTCGCTTCGTACGGGAGCAAAAACGCAAAAAAAAAGAAAAAGAAGCTGCAGCTCGGGGAGTGGAAGATAAGGATGATATAAACACGGACAATGCGAATTAACGAATAGAATGGCGGCCGAGGCAGAAAAATAAAGCGACACGAGCGGCGACCATAAATAAGGCTTTATCACGTCGAACGGTCCTTTACGTTAAACGGCTTATAAGCGTTTCGCAATGAAAAAAAGCCCCGGCTGCTGCTGCTGGCCGCTGCACCTGGCGCAAAGATCTGTACGCCCGCACAGATTGTCCGTAGTTTATGCGTCTGCTTATCTCGCGCGATATACGCAGGGGGAGGGGGGGGGGGATACGCGCCCGAGTCTTGCTCCGACTTTTCCAAGGCGAGAGCTTTTGTGTGTTTTTTTTCTTTTTTTCTTTAATCCACTTGTAATGCACGATGAATTTATGTGGCTCTCGGTTCAGTAGAGGGATTATTTCTTTTAGTGTGTCAATTATCAAAATTAAATCAGGCTCTTTTCCATTATTTTCAACGTCGACGCAGCTGAAATAAGGCATAAAAAAATATTCTTTCGAAAATATAATTCTCGGAATGAACGCTGTCCAAACGCGCGACAGCGCCCGGGGGAAAAATGAAAAAATCGCTTTATCACGCGAAAGATATTCATATTTCACGCGCTCGATTCAAATTCAATAATAACGACGCTTCCCATATAAGGCCCGACAAAAAGCACACTGCTCGTGTATACAGCGAGGGCCCCATCAAGATCGGCGTATATCCGCTCTCTCTCTCTCTCTCTCTCTCTCTCTCTCTCTCTCTCTCTCTCTCTATCTCTCTCTCTCTCTCTCTCGGACTGGAAACGAGCCCGCACACTCGCGGGGAGAACAACTTATTCGCCCGGAGTTACCTGAAAACAAGCTCTTTTCCGCCGTGTCGCGTGGCCCTCCGAATGTCTTAATTATCGCATTAGCATATAAACGAGCGCCCGAGTTTCCAGGGAATCGGACGCGTCCGCCGATATCGCCATATCGAGGAAGAGAGCCGCTGCACAGCTCTCGGACATTAGAGGCTAATGTCTCCGCGGGGAATCGGGCAAAGAAAGCCGGACGCCGATCTCGTCGTCGTCGTCGTCGTCGGCTCGGCCGTTTTTTGCGAAACCCCTGGCGATCGCGAAACACCGATATATTTATGACGGCGATGATGTGTCTTAACAGCTCTCCGCGCGGAGACCGGGATTTTATAAGGGCAGGGAGAATCGACGAAACCGTAAGCGGCGATGAATAAATCATTTTGATCGATTGAAAGTCGTCGAATTCTACATTTCAATGCGCGGCCCGATCGATTTTCATTGATATTCCGCGAATTATGTCGGCAAACCGTGCCGGCGCGGGGAATTGACGGGAGAATAATGTAATGAATAAAATTATTAATGCCCCCGCGCGCGACTTTCGCCGCGAAAAAAATTCAGAGGCCGCCGTCGTCGGCCGTTGCGCCGCCGATGGCCTCGTAAATTATTACTCGACGAAATTACGCTCGATCACTTATTTCGCTCAGAAGCTCGAATTGGCGAACTTTATGCGCGTGAAAAACGGTGATCGTTACGCGAAGGTTCCGTTGAGAAGATATATTTTAATACACAAAAATCGCGCGAAAGCTCGTACATTTTTCTATTTTCAAGGCAAACTCAAAACTTTCGTCGCCCGAAGCCACCGTCGATTAAGACGTCGGCCCAGATTTCCAGCGCTCAACGCCGCGGCCAATAAGCCACCTGATGGAAAGCGATACACCGTCCGAAAATAAGTCCTCTCCCGCGCACGTGGGCCTTCTCGCTGACTAAGCAATCGCCGCTGCAGCGACGGCAGTCAGCTGGCGCGCGTGCCGGTCGGTGCGCGTACACGCGTTCGATTCCGGCGAAATCGGCGCGCGGGATCGGGTTCCGCCGGCGAGCGAGGCGGCTACCGGTATACACTGCCGGCCATTCGATATCTGCGCGCGCGGCCGCCGAAATTTTCGAGGATAAATTTGAACCGCTACTGCGCGAGAGCGAGCGAGAGGAGGTGGAGGAGGGCTCGATAAACCCCGAGCGCGGGTCGCGCATGAATTTTAGACGATGGAAGAGGACGCCGAGATCGTTGGGCTGCCGGTCGATAAAAGGTCAGATGAGCGAGGGGTTGGGCGGCTATTTAGGTATACGGATTTGAATATTCTGTTTCGTGCGGGATTTTTGGAAAGGCAGGTATACAGATATTTGTAAGTATTTATATCGCTCGTTAATTTAGAATTAAAAATATATTAATAAAGCATCTTTCAGCGGAAGCATTTTCTCTCGTCGCTGATTAAAAATACAATCAAACGGCCGGAAAAAAAAGGAAATAACCCGAAACTATAAGAAGCTTCATTTGAATGTATCCTAAAAAGAAAGGCAAAGGCAGGAAGAAGCAATATCCCGCAGGTCCGTCCGACAGCCTCGACTCCTCTGTTTTTTTTTCTTCTTCTTTTTTTCCGTTTCTCCCTCTTTCGTTATCCGCTGGAAATCAGCTGCACCCGCGCACACGCCATGCCTCACGGTAACGGATAATGTAAACTTCGAGGCGACCCTCTCGACAAAACGAGGAGATTTCACGAAAAGGGTATTCCGCCGCGCTCCGCCGCGCAACGGGCGAGAAAAAACGAGGAGGCGAGCCGAACTATCGAGCTGAGATAAAGAAAATCGGTACGACAGACTTTCTTAATTAAAACGGTCATTTAAATATTATTAAGTTTTCGGCTTTGCTTTAATTTGATAAAAGCGCGTATTTTCGACGACATTGTTTTTCGTTGCCTTTGCTTAATGCGTGATTATTTATAAACACATTTTACGAAATGTGTAAGTTTTAAGATTACTTATGATCCTGAATTCAATTCCTATCTTTTACAGTCATTAGACTAAAAGAAGTCCACAACTTCCAATGAAACAAGTTTTCAATCCGAATAATTGACTAAAATAAAATCATCTTCGCCGCAAAAACGGTCAATCGCTCGAAAAAAAAACTCCGCTCATATTCCGCAACAGCACAGCCTCGCTCCGAGCGAGAAACGTCAAAGAAAGCTCTACCTGGCCGTCTCCCACAGGTGTAGGAGGCCGGTCACGTTGGGGTCTGTAGGAGGGCTACCGCTGGGTCCTAGCCGGCCGATAGCGCCGGCAACACGGGCCCCAATTAAGGTGGCCGTCGTCGTCAGCTATCTCTCGCCGCTTTCTCTCTCCCCTGCGATCGTCGTCGGCGGCGCTCGTTTGTGAACGGCGCAGAGGGGCCCGAAAACGTCAGAGCGGCGATCGCGATCTGTCGCTTAGACGCGACGATCGTTAAAATGCCGGAGGAGCCGGGATAGCCCCCGAGATACGCTACCGCGTCCGTCAGCGCACGGGGGCTTTGACTCGCTGCCGCGCCGAAGTCCTTTCGGATAACGCTTCCTCGCCAGGATCAACAAGCCTGCGCGCGCGCGCGCGCGCACAGGTGTGTGCCGCAGGCCAGAAGCGTCGCTCCCGAGCTTAACGGACGGCGTCATTATTTTGACTTTCTTTTGGGACTCGTCCGGAGCCCGGCCGCTCAGCGGCTAATTCGTAACGAGGGACACTGTTTGCTTCGCTCACTTCGCTCTCTCTCTCTCTCTGCCGCGCGGGGATACTTTTTATCAAGATTAGTATTTATAAAGGAGCGCCGTTCTCGCTCCTCGGGGGGACTTTACTTGGGGATTTCTTCAATTTCGAGGCGCTGCGGATCAAATGCGCGGCTCGTAAAGAGGGGAAAATATGAAATTTCATTCTTTTTTAATTAAAATCCATTGCTGATTACCGCCGGGTGTATAGAGATTTTGTTTCTCCGTTTAATTGGCAAGATGAATTTATAATACGCGCGCACGCGACCTTTTCGGGGAAAAATACATTTCTTTATCATCTCCAAACGGCTTCGAAACTTTGAAAAACAAGCCAAAGCTTATATCAGTCGCGCTGTATAATACTCAAATCGTTTAAAAATCTGATTAAAAATTTTTTAAAAAGCCCTAATCCAATTTTAACGTTAAATGCTCGCGACGCATAAATATCCCATGATAATCCTCGAAATATTCAAGGAACCTTCCTAGAAAGCACGTCCAAGCCTCTCCCGCGAGCAAAAAAATAAGCTGCCAAGCCCGAAACTCAGCTAAATTTTAGCCTCCACGCATTAATATTAAGAGATCCAGAGAGGCGAGAGCGGTTCCCGCGAGGGAGCTTCGCAGCCCCGGCCGGCGCGGGGCGTAATGTATTCATCCGCGCATAGATCGGGGGTCCGGCACTCGGGCCAAAAAGGAACGAGACATCATACGCGCCGGTCTCTTTAGTATGCAAAACTCGTGCGGATCGCCGGCGATCGAAATTGAAATTCCCGGGGTGACCCGCGGGCGACTCCGGGGCGGAGAGCCGCTGCTGCTGGATACGGGGAACTATTAGGGGTAATGAGGCTACCCTTCCGAGCGCGGCGCCTAGCCGATATACGTTGTATATTATGCTTGCCCCGGTACGGTAGTTATCCCTCTCGGGCTATCTTTGCTCCAGATCAAGAGAGGCTGACTTTCCGCTGACGGCGGCGACTGCTTTCTCCGTCGCGAGCAACGAACGCGATGCTTTTTTAGCTACTTCAGCTGCTGAGAGCGAGCTAAGAGGGCTTCGGCTTTTGAGATAAGGATCGATCGATTATCCTTGATAAGCTGCTGTTTATTTTCGGTAGTTTTTTGGGTGAGGCTAGCGATTCGTGCCTTCGTTTTTCTTTACTTTTGAATTGTAAACAGTAGAAAATTCCTGATTTTCTGATGTAAAATCACACCGCATCCCAATTATATTTTCTGTAAATATTTGCACTCTCCTGCTTGCGTATCTAATTGCATATTTATATAATATTGACTTGCGAACGGCAGAGAGTCATTAATTTCCCAGCGAAGCCGGGGAAAAGGCCTGGCTTACATAAATTCCTCGAAATAAATGACTTTTAAATAAAGGATACAAATCAGAATCAAAAACCGTCGGTAAACATGATAAATCACTCTCTTCGTTATCCTTGCTCGCGGCTCGGCATTACGCCTCGCAATTACTCGCACTTAAAGCCTAATTTATACAGCGCTTTCCCGCGCGCAAATCATTCGAGCCGAGTTAGTCCAGGGAGAGCAGCTCCTCGCGTCGTCCGCGTCGCTCCGGCAATTAGTTTCGTCCTTATACGAGCTCCCATCCATCTTTATTTCCTCCCGACTAGGAGAATAACCAGAAACGGCCCACTCACGCTCATCTAAACAAATTAAGCGTCGCCGCGCAGTCCTCCGTCCGCTCGTTCGGACCGAGCGGCGACACGGCCCCGGATTTCAATTTACATAAGCCCCGAGGATCGGCAGATGTGTATATATATATACAGTCCGTGAGAGAAAGGAAGCCTCCTCCTGCTGCTTTGCACCCCGTGAATTAACGAGCTCGTAAGTCACCGGGACGTGCGTACATTAACCGCGCGCCGCGATTTTTCCGAAGGCGCTAATTTTCGAAAACTCCGCCGACAGTATTGCCTTCGAGCCGCGACTTCGCTAAGCGTGTTTGCGGCGAGAAATTTTTCGTGTTCCCTTTATCTCCGGGGCGGGGGAAGGTTCGCCGCTCTCCGCGCGCCGTTGTTTTCTTCGGCCGGGGAGATAAGATAGGGGAATGGAGGTGGACGCGCCAGGACGTTTGAAATCCAGTCCGTGAATTGCAAATTAAGTTGTATCGTCCTGGCTGACTTTTTGGATGGTAAGGCGATATGGAATATTATCTGTGTGCATCGAGATTGAGGACGTATCTTATCCAGTTTAAATTACCACTGCCAGGTCTTTTATCAACTGTTCTTTTATTATTTATTTTAAATCGAATCGCTTTTTTGCTTCATTTTGTCTGTCAAGATACATTTTTAAGGTATTTAATAGTTATTGCCAGTTTGGGCTTATAAAAACTTCCCATCGCATTATATTCCAAATTCAAAATTAATATAACAAGTGACTTTAATACTCGCTTTAACGAAGAAAACGAGAGCATTAAACCAACGTATGCAAAGCTACAAGTTTCATAAACAGGCATAATCCATTAACACTTAATATTTATAAATTCTTCGGCGTACGTCGCAAAACCCTCGGCAGAGGGCAGCCGGCTTTTTGCCCGAAAAGCGAACTGCCTAATGCCGTCGTTAAAAATCAATCTGCGCGCATTAATTTTCTCACTTCTCCTTGGCCGCGGCTCTCGTCCCCGGAGGCCCGAAAAATTGACATTTCAGACACGGCCCGCAAGTACAATGAGGCAAAAAGCTCTCGGGCCCCTCTCTCTCTCTCGCACTTGTGCCGGTTTTTCGGCAACGGGGGCCCGCGCGCATTGACATCTCGCCCGGGGTCCCCCCCCCCCCCTTTGCCGTACATATGCATGAGCTTTCGCCCGTAAAACGGGCCGGGGCTCATTTGATTCCTTAAGTACGTGGCAAAAAACACGGGGGATATAGCAGCTCTCGGTCGGCGATCGTCGATTCTATATTAATGTGGGCTTCGCGTGGCGACGGGGGCTTCTTTCGAGGAGCGCTCGGCGGGTCCCCCCCCGATTGACAAGAAGCGGCCAGGAATTCGAATATATGAAAACGAAGGCCGCCGCGGAAGAATTTTTATCGACGACAAAATGAACGATAACTGCCGGTTAATTGCCCTTTGGGACGGCTTCGGGGGCCTTTCATGATGCCGCTACCGAGCTTTGAAGGCCTCCTATAAATTTGTCAATTATTTGTAAATAAAATTATGTAAGCGCGGGGAAGCTTAGGATGCACTTCGAGGACGCAATGAAACTGCGCAATGAAACTGAAGCAAAGATAAAGTTAATTACTTGGGTGTATTAAAATTCTTTATTTTAGAGTTTGTCGTCGATGAAGAAGCAATGCGGAAATAAAAAATATCCAAGTTTCAGTTTTAATAGAACCTCGCTTATCGAGAGTTTTCTAAAAATTATCAACGTGAAGTCCAGGATAAATTTTAATTATTCTAATCCGCTAAAGCAAAAATCAAATTTATTTCAATATCGTACACCGCCATTTCAAATAACTAAAAACTACTTAACTAGAAAAGCAAGTAAGCGCTCTACATGCCGATAAAGCATCGCGGGCGGCCCTAGCCGCGTAGCTTTTTCAAAAAAAGTCGATCGCCGCGAGCTTGAAACGTGCAATTACAAGATATATGCGACGACCTGCGACTCTCTCTCTCTCTCTCTCTCCATCTCACGTCAAACGGAAGCGTGAGAACTCGGGTACCTCTTCCCGAGATTGCCTTCCAGCTCCCGGTGCTCGGGATACGTTTGGCCGCCGCTGCCCCGGCCGCGTGCGCCTTCTTTTTCTAGCGCGATTTTTAATTAAGACGCTGCTCGATTTTAGGGGAGGCGGGGTCTCTCTCTCTCTCTCGGGATGAGTTAATTTGCGATAGGCAGCAGCTGCCGCAGAGGAGTTTTGCTTCATTTTTGGAATTGTATGGGTATTACCCTTTGGGGACGTGACTAGAATTAATTTCCGCGGCTTCGCCGCGGCGTATTTGTTTTAAGGATTGAGAGCGCTTCGATTCGCCTTTTTTTTGGGTTGCGAGAAGCGAGGCTTGGATAATTGAATTTCATGATTTGGATCGTTAGACCATCGATAGGCCTATTAATATTACGAGTTCGTTAGAACTGCCGATCGAATACTTAATGTAATCCTTTCATCGACTAGATTAAAATCGTAGGGTAATGATACGGTAATGCAAGTTCATGAGATCTAGCTTTCTCTATGCTAAATTATACTTTGATGGTTACGATATGCGAGATAAATATCTTATGTCACGTTGTAAAAATTGCTAATTTTGTAATTTAAATATTTAATAAAAAAAACTTGTTGTTTATAAATTAAAAATATTTTTTTTTTACGTAATAATTCAAGTACAAACAGACTCTTCCTTGCGAAATTCTTGAAATAAATTTGATAGTTATTGGCTGAAAGTATGCGCGTAATCCATAATGAACGTATGACCTCTATTGAATCTAAAATGATGACCCTGTTCTTTAATTGGGTTCGAAGTTCCTTGAGTCATTTGAGCGAAGGATTTGCGTTTTCAATGGGTTGCTGGCTGCTAATGGTTACGAACATTTTAGCGAAGAGGCTCGAATATGTTTTAGAAATAAAAGTTTAGAAATAAGTTAAATATCAAGTTCCATAATTATCATTGATCAAATCTGTCCCAAATGTAAATAAACTTAAGGCGTGAAAGAACGCTAGGTAAACTTTTGCCAAAAACAATTACCTTTTACACGTAATTGCTATCATTACCATGGCTTACGAGACATATCGAACCGCAGCATTATGATTTCGTCCCCCCCGAGGGACGAGCAATTCATCAGTACAAAGCCAGCTCTTGCTCTAATTACCAAGCCCTCTTTCAGGAGGCTTTAATCCGCGGTAATTTGTTTCCCGCAGTTAAACACACGGCGCAGCTGCTCGCGCAAAAAGGAAGTCCTTGCTCGCATCGAAACAAGCCGATCGCCGTGTACATATCCGCACGCAGCGGGGAGAAAGAGAGAGAGAGCAGCGGTCGGCGGGGACCGCGATCGCCCGGGCACGATTCGAAATGGGAGAAGTCGTGTGTTCCAACACGGAATTAGGCTTTATCCGCGGCGAATAAATTTCGAGCAGGTATAGAGTCCAATTATCCGCGAATTCCAGGCCTCCCTCCCTCGTTCTCTCTCTCTCTCTCTCTCTCTCTCCGCAAAGCGAGAAAAGAGTACGCACCCTCGCGTGCTCTCATTAACGCCGAGCGCAAGTTAATTATGTCCCTGCGAAACGCGAGCGGATAAGCTTAAGACGGATCTGATTGCCGGCCGACAGAAAACCTGGCGGCTCCTCCTTTTTGCCGCTGTGTTTTACAGCTTTCTGGCCTGTAGCCCTGCTCGGGAAAAAATGCTTAATTAGTGTTTTATTTAAATTGACAAGCTTATCGGGTCGCGCGCGGCAGCGGAAATTTTCCAGCTGTCGGCTGCCGCGGGGTAATTGACTCATTAAAGGCTCGGATTTTCGAGCATCACCGCGCCGATAAGTGACGGCAGCTCCTTCGAATATCCGCGCTAATTTTCGCGGTTAGCGGGTTTCGTTAATTTTAGTTTCGTTAAACTTAGTTCACGCGTTCGAATTTGTACGGGCAGCGCCTCCCCGCTAAGCGCTCTAATAAGAGCGAGAGTCAAACATCGGGGAACTTTTTTTCACGGCTGGAGATAACGGAGAGTCGAATGAGTCGAGGCTCGCGCGCTCATTAGGCTACTCACGTACGCGCAGTGAAAGCTGAAAAATGAGGAATTTAGGCTTGTAGATTCTATCTATCCCGAGTAATTAATATAACAAAGATTGATTATCTGTCCTCGCGACAGTCGCTCGTCTAATATATCGTTCAAGTGTGGATTTTATTTTTTTTCCTAATATGTGGTATGCGAGGTTCTTGTCCGTATATGCGAGAATGTTAATCTATTTTTTTTGCTTCCTCCTATAGAGGAAGTCTTGTGATAGTAATTCTTGGAGTTTTTCTAAAAACCTGTTATAATTGTATTTTAAGGTGTCAGGGACAAGAATAAATGGTTTTTAAAAAATGTCTGTATGAATGTATATGTGTGTGTGTATAGGTCTGGATCTCAGCGTCTGCTGAACGGATTTGCAGCTTTCACGGCTCATTTTTTTTTATTTTATTTTTGTAATGGCGGCAAAAAAATTCTTTTTTTGGTTAGCTTATTCGTTTTCGTTTTACTTACGTGAATCACCATTAAATTTTTCTGTTCATTAAATTATAAAATGGATATATAAACATAAAATAATAATATAAAGGTAATTAATTAAATATAAAATATTTTGAAATTATGCTGTTGAAATCGATTGATTTTATGAATCTCGGAGATAATATTGGAACAATAAATTATTTAGAAGGAAACTAAATGCCAATGAATTATTGGCAGCGATTTTTTTAAATTGAAGCGAGTTATTCGTTTTATATATGGAAAATTATAGCGATAATATCGTCATTAAGTCAGTTTTAAAAAACGTAAATTTATCGATTGAGTTCAACGGATTAATTTGGCAGATTTATCTACAATATCTATACATTTTCCATTGGTAACATCTACATTCTAATTCGAAGTATTTTTTATTTAGAATATACAAAGCTGTTATCACATTTCTACTGAATAATACATTTATTTAAATAATCCACAAGTTTGCATTCGCAACAACCCGAAATGCAGACTCCTCGAAAGCAACGAAGCAAAATAACAGCTAATCATCAGGCAGCAATTACCCCTCGGTAGTTTTCCTCCTCCATACGTTGCCCCATCCGGGAATAAATACAACAATAAACGGGGCAATAAACCCTCATGAAAACCTCTTTAATGACACAAGCCGTTCGCAAAAAGTCAACAAAGAACCTCGGGGGCAAAAACTCGCTTCTCAGGCCTCGCACGCAAGAGAGAAAGAGAGAGAGAGTCCCTCCCTAAACCATAACCCATTGTCGCATTCATGAAATGCAAAGCCAGCCGCCGAAAAAGCGCGGCCGCGCACATATTGCGCGTTTATTGCCACGCAATTACAATATACCCATTCGACGTGAGCGCGCGCGCGCGAGCACGCAGCCGTGCACTCGCGTGTGCGCCGTCGTAAACCTCGCAGTTCGTTTAACGAACGTTTACGCTAACTTTACGACCGAGCCGGGACGGGAGGGGAAAACCAGCGAGGACTGACCATCGTATCGCGAGCCGAGCGGCCAGTCGCGCGGTTCGTCTTTTGCTCGCGTTTTGTCTAATGCAGCGAGATTGGCTTTTTGCCGAGCGAGATTTTCGACCTGCAAATTGATATACGCCGAT
Source organism: Ormyrus pomaceus (assembly GCA_900474385.1). Classification (NCBI taxonomy): domain Eukaryota; kingdom Metazoa; phylum Arthropoda; class Insecta; order Hymenoptera; family Ormyridae; genus Ormyrus; species Ormyrus pomaceus. The sequence continues at coordinate 31,130 of UCOM01001574.1, forward strand.
GAGCTTTTAGAGCTTCCTGGGGCTGAACTGACGCTGGGAAAGTTCGAGAAATTTGTCAGGCTAGCACTTACATCACCCGTAATAACTATTTATTACTCCGATGTTATACACGGTTTAATTAAGTTTATTTAAGTTACCTAATATACGTGAAAATCCAAGATCTGCGACTACAATTCTCTCCGATTCTATCAGTTTCATATCACTTTACACAATACATTATGGAAAGCCGCAACTTTTACCCCAGAATGAAAACCCCGGCCGTCGAGCGGGTACGACCTAGAATCTCGGCCGTGAAGAAGCATCGTTATCGAAAATCTGGCTCTTTAAAAAGCAATATCTCGAGGCAGCTCAGTCCCGGAAAGTGTTTTAATAATGAATTACCCGGCGAGCGGCTTTTTTCCCCCCCGCCACTCGGCAAGAAAGCCTCTCTCGCTGTCCGCGCGGCCGCACGCACGTTTCTCCGCATTCCTCGCGCGCGGAGAGCGGACCCGGAGCGTTCCGGGAAAGCCGGCGGATATTCGCGGAGCCGAGCCGCCGCCGCCGCCGCCGCCGAGCGTTTTGCGCCGAGAGCGAGATCACCGATGCGACTTCTTGCGCCGAGGCGCGCAGGAATTAGCGGCCGCGGCAAAAAGCTCTCGGAGATTCTTATCGGCGATTTGACGGACGCCACGCGAGCTGGAGCGCGCGCCTCCGATGAATTAAAGATTCGTCGGCGCAGGTGACGACGGCCCCGAGCGTTTCTTCCTGCTCTTCTTGCGCTGCCGCTGTTGATCCTTAATTTTCGTTTTAGCGGTCGCGGTGGGGGGTGCTGATCGGCCTGGCTGAAGAGTTTGCGTTTTTGATTGCACGACGGATCTAGATTTTGTGAGATAAAGTTCAAGCGTATTATAGTAGTTATGAATAAAAATTGTATCCGTTTCGATCTGTTGTAAATTTAATGTTATTCTTTATTGCAATGGTTGTGCAGATGCTGCGCTTAAAGATTTTAATCAAGAAAATCCAGTACTTTAAGTTTGAAGAAACATATGCACATTTTCCTTTTATCTCGTGATTTTCTCATTTTCTTTCGAAAAGCTGCGTATTTCCAGAAATTTACAACCAAGAAGACTGAAATTCCTTACCCCACCCGAAAGAATCATTTACTCAACATTGAGATAAAGAGGATTCCCGATTAAAAAGTCAGTAATTTTCCAAAAAAGGGGCCACACAAGCCGTTTTACAAAGGAAGGTAACAAAAGAAAAAAAATATCTCACAGAGCATAAGGCTAATGATCGTGTGTATAGCTACGCGAGGGAAAGGACAAATCGTAAATCTTTTAATTAAAAGCTGTCTCTTTGGATATCTGCGGGCGTACGGACGTGTGGCCAGATACCGTGAAATGCTTTAATTCCTCTCTCTCTCTCTCTCTCTCTCTCTCTCTCTCGCGACTGGAAGATATAGTCGACGGGGCGAGAAAAAGAGGATTCCGGCTGTCTTTCGACGAGGGGAACCGGCTTAAGGTACCTGTATGAGGATTCCGAAGACAATTGAGGGATTAAAAATAATTCTTCATGAATATCTCATTTTGGCTATGAATGGTCTTTTAAAAATATTTTTAAGATTTTTCATGATATCAAAAGGTGCTATATCCTTCAATTTATTATAATAAAAAAGTATCAAGAAGAATATCTTAGTTTGGATTTGACTTCGAGTTTTATTTATTAAACACGTGGCAACGTTGCAAGACCTATTGTTTATTATCATCTTTACACGTGTATAGTTTAGCTCCGATTAAAGTTCTTACTTTTTAAATTAATAATGACTCCAACTCCTAATAATTCATAACGAAATAAAGACAGGGTGTTACGTGGACGCTACAAAGGTAAATTTTCGAAGAAAAAAGTGGTCGATAAAATAGAAAAAACACAGAAGCTACTAGTAGATAAAAGGTTATGCGAGGTTAGTTCTTGTTCATTTTGATTATACTTTTCTTAATTTTGTTAAATTGCATTGTTAAAAGTCTAGAAATAAATATTTATATACATTCATATTTTTAGAGTGAAGATTGGTTACAAAAATTCGATAAGATTATAGCTGGGCGAAGAATTGTAGAACTCAATAAATTAGCTAAAGAACTGTGGTGCAATGTCTGCGATTTACCAATATCATTAAGAAATTAATGTTGTTAGTGAATTCCAGTCAGGCCTCGGAAGCCTCATCGAACTGCTGTGTACAAAGTGTCACAAACATTGCATGGTTCAAACAAATTCACCAAGGTCCGAAGATCATAACGCGTACACTGTAAATCTGCAGGCAGCTATGGATATATTTACAATTATGTGGAGCTAATGTTAAATTATCATAATCTGCATTCTATAAACCGATAACATTTTTTTAGAGATGATTGATGCAAGTATTGAACTAAACCATTTAAATACACTTTCCTCTGCCCTAAATTTACCTGTTTTACGTCCACCACTTGTAAAAAATGGGCAATTACAATGGTCTTTATTAACAGTTCAACGATATTCCTGAAGATGTCCTACATGTTTTCAATGTATTTTTTCCTGCAGAATTCGATGGTATTATCAATTTTACTGTATAAATAATCGGCGAATCGTTACCGTCCGAAAAAAAAACGAAAAAAGCTCCAAAAAAATCATTTTTTTTATTTCTTCGCGAGGACCCCGATCGAAATCCACTTTTCCTATAATTCTAAGTCTTCCGTGCTAAGTGATTGAACTAAGCAGACGTGCTATTCTTAGCTTCTAATTGTCCGCCATTAAGGCAAACTAAATTCGTTACTTTGAGAGATTTGAGTTTTGTTGTTCGAGCGACTTCAATTGTGAATGGTATCATTTAATATAAAATTTTTTATTGAAAATTTAAATCATATTTTTTTATTTTTTTTTATTTATTTTGAAACCACATTTTCTTTCCCCATTTGCCAGACTTTCTCCCGTTTCAGGTGCCAGGCTTTATTTTTTTACAGGTGCCAGGCTTCTATTTTTTCAGGTGTCAGACCTTTAATTTACAGGGGTCCTAATCCCGGACTAAAGTAGTCAGATTTCTAAGGGAAAACCGTAACCGTCCGTTAGGTTTTTTTGGTGTGAGTGAAGTGCGTGCTTTGTGATCGCCCGCGCCTTTCCGGAAGTAGTAGATCGAGTCGTGAGACCGAATCGCGTGTTAAATTCAATTAAAAAGGTCACAAAGATGGCATCTATTATATTTTACATAAAAAAAGATGTAATTTAAAAAAAAATTTACTGCACCACCTTTAACAAGCAAAGTTATTGCATTTTGAATATTTTAAGAATTTTTTTAAGGATGACAGGTTGCATCTTATGACTTGAAAAAATTCACATATAATAGTTGAAATATGTTGTATTCACCATGTCATTTCACCATTTCACCTATCTTAACAGGGGGTACCCTTTGTTACAGACACCTGTGCTTACTCAAGAAGATGATTGAATAGACCACATAAATTTTTCACCTTTCGGGATGAACAGCTATGATGAAAAAAGAAGATTAAAGACCTCAACGATCTTCGATAGCTCAGTTGGTAAAGCAGTGGACTGTAATGGGCTTGCATAAAATCAATCGGTTTCAATGTTTAGCTCTAGTTTCAGTTTGAACAAATTTTGATGATATTAAATAAGCCCGGACCTGGAAGTTTTAGTTTGGCTCTTATCTGAAGCCGGCTTATCGGAACATACTACGGGTTGAGTAGTCGCTGCTTATATGCTTTTACAGATCCTAGTTTAGATACGGGATAGCTAGTAAAATTGGCAGCCGCCTAGCGGGTGATCGGGGAACTAAAGTAACGCGGCGCGCGATTTGAATTATGCGGAGTGCGCTCGAGTTACATATTTATTGCAGGATAACCCCGCTTCGATATCTCCAAGTAGCCAAGAAAATGAAAAAAAGCTTTTTGTTGTTATTCGTATTGCCTAACAAAAATGATATTTCTAAAAAATATATTCGTTAAATTAATTAACCTGTTTACGCCATTTATCGGTAAATGTATTCTGATTTATATTACAGTTTACATTTCAAATTTACTTTTTGCGCCGGCAAGAGCAGATTGCGACGTTGCCACATACACTCTGCCTTTCAAAACGTAAGGTGTAACCAACAATTTCGATTCTTTTAGCGATGAATATTCTACATTTTTCACGATAATATGTATGTATTTTAGTAAATTCCAAAAATTATACCTTAATATATTTCAGTTCCGGTCATTCTGTATACCCCAATCGTAAGAGTGATTATGAAAGTGCGCATTATCAATAATTATTTTCGCAGTTTTTTTACACGATAACCGATATAGAAATTCATTAGGCATGTTTGGCATGTCTTAATTTATGATCTGAACAAGTTTTAAGTGAGTCTTACAATTAGAACAATCAAAAAGCCATACAACCATCTTAATTCTTCTGCAGGCTCGGCGCTACGGCTTTTTAACGCTATTAATATTCACGTCAACGTGCGCACAGTCCAAAGCTGCAAAAATGCCTTTGAATGTAGATCGGACATTCGATACGCGCCCGGGGAGAACATGAGCTTTACTTATTCGCACGTTGAGCGATTTCGCGCTGCGCCATTAAATTAATATATTTATTGTCGATGTTTTAATAAGAGCTTTAAATTATAGGCTTGATTTAATATTAAGTAGAACGTGCATAAAAATGGGAGTTGTCTCAATTAATTGTACGTAGTCAAGATTATAATGCAGTTGGAATCTTATAATGGACTAATTATCTAATACGTAAACAAAAATAAAGTATTAAATGTTGTAAAAGTAGTTTTTAATTCTTTGCAATAAATATTAAACAAGTTTCTTTTTTCAATAGCGTTTTCACCAGGGACGATAATTTTCTCGTCAATCATCCTGAAAAAATATGTTCAAACCAAACTAAATTTCAAAGGACTCGAGAAACATGAACGCAAAATCTTGAATAGAAATCTTCAAAGTGTTCTCCAAAATTCAATCAACCGCAGCCAAAACAGCAGCCCGAGCATTCGCGAAGCCCGACTCCTTAAAAAGCGAAAAAAGTCGGCAAGAATGCAAGATCCGGCAAAGAGTCTCGGAGGGCCCTAAGGCCTCGGGGCCGCCTCCTCCTCTCGGTCCTTTTTTCGCGCGCGGTTTTAAAATCGGCTCTCTATCCGCTCATACGCGGCAGCAGCCGTTCATAAACGGCGCGACGACAAGGACTCTCTCTCTCTCTCGGGCGCTGCAGCTGTTCCGTCAATTTAGAAAATTGCCCCGGGGAGAGAGAGTAGCGTGACTATCGCACGCGACCGAACTGCACAACGAGTGCCGCGGTAATCGTTTCCCCCGAAGAGCGAATAATTCGGGGCCCTCTAATTTCTCGGACACGGAAAAGCCCCGCGAGTGCCACGCGACCGGGAGCGCGAGAAATTACAAGGCCTGGCGTATACGTGATATCGCATGCCTTCTCCCCGGGAGTGCAGCGGCGTGCGAGAGAAACGTTGCCCGGCATTTCTTTTTTTTTTTTGTTTTTTGTGTACCGATTCGTCGGATAAGCGCATTTTTCGCGCGAATTAACGAGCTAACGAGCGAATGAACGGGGCTGATGCTGGACGGCGATTTTGACAGAAAAAGCGACGTGTAAGTCGCTAAATCCGTTAATTTATCGTGGAAGCAAGCAGGGTAAATAAATGCATAATAAATTACAGTTTTATACTTCGAGTTTACTGAATATTGGGTTTTTAAAATTGAATTCATTTAAATTTTTCACGTAATTTATTAATTCTCAAGCGGTGAAACTAGTATTCCTTGAAATGTATACTTTGTTAATTGGATGTTAAAAATATGTACTGTGCAGTGGGAAATTAAGTCAATTTCAATTAAACTAGTAATAATTTGCCCATTTAATACATTTAAGAGTAAAATAAACTAACAACAAACGCGGCCAAAAACATCAAACCCCCGTCGAATGATCAAAGAGCGCATCTAAAACCGGCAAGTTATCGCGCACATCGAGCACAAGCTCCAACAAACAATTCCGTAAATCAACACGGTTTAAATCGGCACTACGCACCGGCACATCCCGCGTCGGAGGCAGAAACCTCAGAGGCAGCTCTCCGCGGCGAGTTTAGCGCGCTGTAAATACCCGGGGACTCCTACCGCCTCTACTCCCTCCCGCCGCGCATAACCGCCGCTGCGGCGGCGGCGACGGCGGCTGGAAATTTCGCGTCGTTATATATACTCGCCGGCCGTTGCGCAATTTATGCCCGCGCATCCTTAACACCCGTACTTAAAGGCGTAAGCGCTGCTGCGAGGCCTCTCGCGCAGCATGACGCTCCTCGCTCCGGCGCGCACTTCCGCGCGCGCACACCTACGTCCGAGGCACGAATAAATCCCCCGGCCATCGATCACCGAGGCCGCCGCCGCCAAGTCCCTCCGAGCGCCTTACAATGCGTTTAATGCTCGACTCTTTGTACGAAAGGTTTTTTTTCTTTTCCAGCTCCGAGTCGCCGGTTTAAGACTGGTTACACCCACTGGACGGCGCGCGCGGCCGCTCGAGCACCCGGAGCTCGCGGGCTCGCTCGCTCGCTCGCTCGGTTTTTTTTTTCTCTTTTTTCGGACTCCTTTGTCGACGATTAGCGAAGGCCGCTTTTTCTGACTCTTGGGTGCGAAGTTTTTGGTTTGAGAAACCTGAAAAGTGTGATGAATATGCTTCGAGAAAATTTTGGACGTCAACTGCAGTACAGTTATTTTATGCAGAAAATGTAACGGCAGTGATGGCTGAATCGCATTATTAAATTTTCCTTACTATTTTCTTTATTATAAAGCTGTAAGAGTTTATACAGAAACAGCAGAAAGTAATAAAGGCCGAATTCGCAGTTTCACGGTATATCCAAAGGCCTCGGCTTCGCGTTCACTTTCGAGAGAGAGAGAGAATGCAACCGCTCGCGCGCGGCTCTCGCCGAGAAGAGAGAATAGCAAAGAAAAGCAGACGCGCCCGACCGACACTTAGTGGTTCCCCGCTCACGTCGCGGCGTTGCATGCAAACCCCCCCAACCGCCTCGGCCAATTCCCAAATGGGTCTTACGGCTAAATAATTTAGACGTTAGCTCGAATCAAAAACTGCGCACGCGCGCGCCTGCTCGCGCGTTCCGCGAAACGCTTACACGTGACCATTACGCGGCGCGCGCAATTACGGCGCGGCGCGCGGGGGAAAAAGTGTTTGCGAGAGATCGTAAAGGCTCCGCGCGCCGCGGACAATGTCCGAGAGCGAAGGTGCAAAGAAGTGCACGAGGCGATATATATTTTTGTGGATTCGTGACCGGGTTGTGCGCGATATTTAACGGCGAGTAATTGCGGGCCGCCTGCTTCTAGAAAATCCCCGCCGACGAATTGCCGGACGTTTAGGCTTCTTTCGAAACCCGCTTCTGATTAGCGTAATCGTTTAATGAATCGCGCGGATAACAATAAGTGCCTTTTGCGCGAAAAAGCTTTTGATAAAAAACGTTACTCCCCGGTGGATAAGTTACTAGAGACTTCCCGCGTAAAAATAGATAGTATAGCCAATGTATTGCATATTTCTATTAGCAATATTTTGGCAATGTATTGGACTTAT
>UCOM01001575.1:0-38736 GCA_900474385.1 Ormyrus pomaceus
TGTTGTTTTTAGTTAAGCGTTGATTTAGGCGTACATGAACATCCAGACAGGCTATCGATCATGCCTGTGGAAGCATTGGATCCACGCTCTAATGCCAACGTCAATCGACGTGCCACGTTTTTCGGATTCGGATTTGATAAACTTGAACGAAACCACGATGGAAAGTTAGTTCCAGTAGATTCCGCTACCCCAATAAATAGATTTATGGACGTTAAAATGCTCGCCAGGAATGAATGCCGAAGGTTTGAAGACTCGATATGTGTAAGGAATTTAGATAACAGAGTATTTCGTACATCTTGCTTTGTAAGTATAAATATTCATTTAGGTAAATACAGATTTATTGTTTGTCTACGCTATCTCTCACTTACAGGGAGACAGCGGAGCTGGATTAATTTACAACAGTAAAATAGTCGGAGTTATGAGTACTGGGCCTAGGAATTGCGATACATCAGAACAGATAGATTTCACAAGACTCTATAACTATATGAGATTTATCGAAGAAGCTCAGAATCCGCGTGGTGACCATCGCAACATGCACGTTTTAGAAGAAAGGCCGTAGCCACTTAAATCTCCCAACGATGGATCAAGTTCCAGCTCGGCAGGAGGCAAAAAGAAGAATTTGTTATCTTGGTCCTAGACAGTATTCTGGATAATCTCTTAATGGTTGTACAGAAAATTTTATGAGCTTTAGCGTTGCTTTGGTTTTAATATTGTAGTGGGTTTTAATCGTGTAGTGTAGGTTTGAAGACAGGATAATGTCCATGAAAAATTTTTTTTCTAATTTATTTAGTTTTAATAAGCGTAAAATAATTTATAAGTTAATTTCAAAAAGTATAAATAACTTCTAATAAAAGACGAATATACTTTTTTCTATTTTTTAAAAATAAAGGTTCTTTACATTCCATGGCTAATTAACACTTCCGCTTCAATTTCCTGATTAAATCAACGTTTCAAATAATGATAAAATCAATTTCAAAAATATCTCTTAACTGAAAATCTGATGGGTACACAAAACAATAGCACGTCTCCTCGCATGTTTCCTTTCCCCATCTCTTCTCATCTTGACTCGTTTACTTTTTTCCCCGCCGTTGCCTCTCAACAGAAATAGATACTGACACGAGACTGACGAGGACAGCGGCGACTCTGTGTACAGACTTTTTTTCGGACCGGCAATCAGCTTTTCAAAAAGCAGCTCGATTCGACCGGGCACGCGACCCCTTCCACCTCTCTCCGCTTACGACGTTGTCGGGGGTGATATTTTTGGACGCGACATTGACGGCTACGTGATCTTGGCTGTTTTTCCTTTCCTGCCGCGACGAGGCAAGGAACGTAGTTTGGTACTTTTCGGCCGGAGTTTAATTGAGGGTTGGTGTCTAATATCCTTAGGATGAAGACGTATTTAGACGTAATGGGGTTTCGGAATGGGAGTGTCGAAATTTGAGACATTTGTTGTTTTTTTGGCGGGCAAGCGAGGCTTTCTGGTATTTAGTCAACGCCCTATTTTAAAAGGATTAATTTCCGGTACTTTCTCGTTGCTTACATGAAGCCTTTACATGATATTTAAATATAAGTTGAGAACGACAAATTAATAGACTTACTTTAGTTTTAATCAACAAACAGTCATGTTTCTATCGTTATCAAATCCTAAAATCGTAATAATTACTCAGGATAATGAATATTGCCTTTAATAATCTAGAGATTGAAACTAGAACTTCGCAAGCACAGTGAAAGCAAGCCGGCAGACTCCATATTATTGCTTCTTCGAGTATTCGCAGCTAACTATGCGCCCTTTCGAACCACTTCGGCTCTTTATCAAGCTTCCCCTCAAAGACTTAAACCAGAAGAGATACGAGAATTGTGCGATAAAGTACCGTAACCGGAACTGCACTCGTTCCTTAATGAATCTTCGCAGCTTTATTCGAGAATAAATTATTTCTTTGAAAAAGTAATGAAATTTGTATTATTGTTCGCCTTACAAATTATTTCTATATTAGATTAATTACTTATTATAAAAATATTTTCTTCAAGCGCTTTACATGAAAATTCAACCGCTCGACCAATTTTTACCTCCTCCAAAAATCTCTCTTTTAAAACCGAATTTTTCCCCGCGAGCTAAACAGCGGCGCAAACGCGGCAGAATTTTTTTCCCGGAATTTAATTTCTCAAGCAAACCCGGTGACCTCCGCGACGGCGAGCATTCGGCGCTGAGCCGGATAGTAAGTTAAGTAGCCTCGAGGAGCTTAGCTCGCGCGAACGTCTATATCTCCTGCACTCCTCGAGCGGAAAATCGAAGGCGACCCCTCCCGCGAAAAAGGCGGACGCGCTGAAATAGTAACGGACGGAAGGCGGAGTACGTGACTAATGAAAGACCGGGGCAAAAGCTAACGGAAACACCGCCGATCGACGGGAAAAAGCTGGACGAGCGCGGCGGGCGGTAAAAAAGCTAGGTGGAGCGCGGGAGAAGAAGGCCGGGAGTACGAAATAACGACGCGGTCTTTTGCGCTGCGCGTGGAGTTGTCACCGAGTGTGAGTAGTTTTCCTAGGGTTTAACAAATGATTAAGGGTTTTTGCAGTTTTAAGTGAGGTATGTAAATGCTGATTTTCTTGGTTTTGTCTGTGAGTCGTAAAGGAAGTGTTTGCAGACAGTAAGAATAAAATCAAGTTTAATGGTATTAAATTCGAATTGTATCTATTTCATTTTTACGTTCCAAGGAAATATCGACGAAAATATTATCTAAATGATTTTTAAATTGAAATTTTCTACTTGGTGATGCGAGGAAATGTTCTATCTTAGATTTATTTTGAGCCGCTGATTACCAATTAATTAATCATTGTACAAAGAAAAATAAAAAAAAAATAGATGAAGCTTAAGATTAAAATTAAAAAAAAATTAAAGATTAAAACAGCATGAGTATTTTGCTCTCCTGTAAACAGTAAATTGTAAAGAGAAATTTTTCGTTGTAAAACAAACTGCAAAACATTAATAAATTCAAAATGTTAAATAAATAATCAATCGACCGCTGACTAATTATTGACATTAAAAACCTCATTTTAATTGCAAATGAAGTAATTTTATTTGCGAAAAAACGACATCAATAAATTTATTAACCTAAAATCACATGGAAAAGAAAACTTTCTGTATTGTTTATACGTGTACAGTACAGCTGCCGCTTCGGCCCCATTACCAATGTGGATTTTAGAAATTAGCAAGTGCTTTAAAGGAATCGCACTTCATCTGTTCAAATATTGCTCTTCTTCAAAATGCGTTAGGCTCCGAATACTTTTAAGCGAACATCCAGCGAGGCCCTCTGTTCGGTTTCAGATTCAAAAATGTTTCCAAAGCTGACACAACTCCTCTGCCTCGTCGCTTTGACTTATGCAGGTAATAACGAAATTAATAATTATTAGCAGGCTTCCGAAATAAAGTTTCAAAAGCAGATAAACCAAATTTACTTTCAAGAAACTAACTTTTTTTAAATGAATTATTATCGCAGTTCCCAAGCGACTTCCTCGACTGGCTGGCGGACAGGACGCAAAGCCGGGCCAATACCCTTACTACGTAAGCTTATATTACAAAAGCTCTCTAAGCGTGCATCCAATTTCATTTTGCGGCGGAGCCATTTTGAACGATCATTGGATACTCACTGCTGGATACTGCGTCAGTTCGGTGCAGAATCCGAGCGAACTTGTGGTAAAAGCCGGTAACATTTATTACGCGAAGTTCGCGGAAACGGAACAAATGCCCGATGTAGCTGCGAGCTTTATTCATCCTCAATATACCGAGTGAGTATAATTTTTTTTTTTTGTTTCACGTCTAATTTTCTAATGTATGGCTGTAATGTCTAAGTTTGCAAATTGATTTATTATGTTACACGGACTCCTACCCTAATTTAACTTTTACCTCAAAGTTCGTGGCCTCATTTGCCAATCACATGTTGGTATTTTCAAAATTGGTTCGTCTTCGTCTTGTTGCACGGCGTCTATTTATTTATTTATTTATTTTTTGTTTGTTTTGTTTTTATTTTTAGAAATAATTTCATCAATTTTAAGAATCAATTTTTTACTATTCCCACCACAGCATTTCAGAATACTCCATTTAATTTTTCAATAAAAAAACAATCAAAAATATCCACTCTCCGTTTCAATTTTTCAGTGCCGTCGGTCCCCATGACGTTGGACTTCTGAAACTGAAGACTCCATTGAAATTTAACGAATTCGTCGCTCCGATTGACTTAACTGAAGCAGAGGTGATCCCAAGCGGCGAAGCCACAATCGTCGGTCTTGGATCTCTCAAAAGTTTGATGATTGCTTATTTCCCCGAGTCTCTGCAAACTCTTACGGTGTCAATTATTGACAATCAGGAGTGTAAAAAAGCAATCAACGACGAGCTCGCCGACGTTTTAGTCGACGAATATCGATTCTGCACCGGAGCCACGGACAGCTACAAAGGATACTGCTTGGTAATTTTACTTGTAATTTCTGTACTTTCGCATGAAACGGAAATTATTAATATTGAAATTGTATTTTAAGCACGATACCGGAGATCCTTTGGCAATCAATGAGAACGGCAAGAATGTGCTCGTTGGATTGGCCACTTTTGGATTCGCAGCTGATTGTGAAACCCCTGGATTACCATCTATATACACTCGACTGTCGGCTCATAACGATTGGATAAAAGAAACGATCAGCAAAAACTGAAATTTTACATTACTAGCAAAATCCAACGCGCTTCGCGCGTCCTATTTAGATAGTCTCCTAATTTTTAAAATACTGATTTTAAAAATAAAATATTAATCTTTTATTTTAAGTATTTCAATTTAATTTCAATTATTTAGTTTCAAATATTTATGAAAATTCAAATCTAGCGGATGTATAATTTCTCGCGCCTATTTCTTACCGACCAATCAAAATCAGTCTTTAAAGGCTTCACAACATCCGGCCATCATTTTTTTAAAGAGAGGATTATATTAAGAAAAATTTTGTATTAAAGTTAAAAATAAAAACCCATCAATCATTATTAAAAATACTATTCAAAATACATTTATAAGTTATGCAAACAAACTGCATTGTACGAACAATATTAGCCTACCATTCAGTAAGAATTTATTAAAAAAAATTGCTGAAAGGTTCAATTCCGAAAAAAGCGGAAAGCTCGACAAAAAGTGAGAAGAAGGAGAAAAAGGACGGGGAAAAAAGTCTGTAAAGGAAGTTCACTACGTTAGAAAAATGCCGTAGGAAAAAGTGGACAGCCGTATATCTGGCAGAAACGAAAGGAAAAGCTAAGAGAGTAGAAAAGCTGATGGAGTAACAAGACGAAAGAGAGGATTCTGGCCTTGGAATTGGTCCAGTTTTAACGACAGGGAGTTTTACTCGGGAGCGTTTTTCATATAACTCATAATCAAGTAACGGTAGGTTTTAAACGCCCGACGTTTTCTCTCCCTCGGAAAATGAAACCGGCGCGCTCACTTCCTTTTTTCCCTCGGCAACTTCCATTTCCCGGCGAGAAAAGTTCACGATTTCGGCAAGAGGTGTATATATATTTGAAAGTCTTTTCAAAAGAATTCCTTCTTAAATTCGCGTTTGATTTTATCTTTCATTCCTCGAGGATATTTTATATAAACGCGCGCGTAGTCGCGCAGGCTCCGCTCAAAGATCCGTTTCCAATCCACACTTTCTCAGAAGTTTCCTTTACTTTTCATATATTCATTTGTCTTTTATTATGCGACGGGAACAAGAACGATCGTATCTTAAATTTTTTTGTTCTTAATTCGTTCGCCTATTCTTGCCTCTCTTACTTTCAACCACAGACTTTATATATATATTTGATTTCTTGGAATGATTTATTCTCGTATTGGAAATAAACTGTATTATTAGATAAGTATAGTAGATTAAGCTTTGATGAATCATTTTCTTGTTTAATATATTATTATTTAAAAACTTTAGTTATACAAATTTTCATTTTAGTTTTTTAGTTAGTTGATTCTAAAAAATGTATGTAAACCCGAAAAAAAATCTTTTATTTAATAAAAGTTGTGATTAATGACTGCCATAAATTACACTGATTAAAAAATTTCAAGATTATATCAATGAAAATGTTAGCATAATGCAATTTATCGATTTGCCATCCCCAAACGACATAATTATTGGCGATCGAGTAATTCAATAATTTATTGCAAAATTCATTTTCGATTAAATTAAATTCTCCGATTTAATGTCTTTTTAATAACCACGCCTGAATTAAACAATTCTCATAAAATGACTAACCAGCTTTTCAATAAATAAATTACCAAGCCACTTTCAACCACGTCAGTCTCCGTCGTCAGTCCTTACAAAATAAAACACCGACAATCGAAGGGACACGTCAAAGTGACTGCTCGCAAACCCGCAACAAGGACAATCGAATTCGGGTGGAAAAACCGTTTCGGCCGCTAATCGGATCCGCATATAATCCGCGGTTCCTCGTCTGGCAGTAATAACGTTTAGTTGACGCGCGCGGAAACAAACTTCCCCGTCACCGTCGGCTGGCTCGCTGCAGCTCTCGACGAAGACCGCAGGGGCGCGCACACATCGACGGCGAAACCGCGGCGGCGCGCATCGGATGAATTATATATCGTCGGACTGACGGAGCGCGTAACATCTGACCTCCGCGAGAGCTTCGCTCCGGATTTCAGATCTGTCAGAGCGAAGGCTGGAACTGGTGCGATCAGTTTCGACGCCGACCCGATCGATAATATTGCCCTTTGGCTAATTGGGCTGCTATAGTTCTTGGCGATATTGGCGGTGGTAGGGCGAGATTTTTTTGTATCCCGTAATTGGTAATCTGCGAATATTCTCTTTCGAATGAAATAATAGCAAGTAGATATAAAAGTAGCCTTTGAGATCAAAGTGCGAGATATCTGCAAGCTAAAACAATTCATTGTATGAACAGAGATATTGTGTGTCAGTATAAAAAAAGAATATTAAGATAAGGTGGTCGATTCGATAAAAGACTATTATGTGAAAAACAATAGTTATTTACCTATTGAATTCAACCTTTTTTCCATTAAAGCTTATCAATTAGGATTTAAACTAAATTATATATTAACAACAATCTTCTAAGAAGCAACTTTTATCATTAACTGTTTAATATTGATTGCGTTACTGCAGGTCTTAATCTTTAATAAAAAAGAAGCCGCCAGTCTCCCAGGCGGTTACCTCCCTTTATTACTTCATTATTAAAATTAGTGTACATATTGGCATCTCGTCGATATCGAATTTTTCTCCCGCTTTTTTATTAAGCGCGGCATATTTCGTACCTCGTATATACAGACCGTTCAAAACAAAGTTCCCATAAAAACCTAATAATCAATAAGTATTTCTAATAAAACGATTATTAACAATTTCCTCCCTTTGCTGCTAGAATTTTAATCCACAAATAATTCCGCGCGGAGAGAGCCAAGGAGATGGAGCAAGGAAGGTTTAAAAATTAAATGCCCCAGCTTGTCTCATCGGGCCACTATATCTCAATCGTCGAGATCTTTCTTCCCGATTTCTAATTCGAGTTCGATAAATCCCGAGGCTCTAGCCAACGTCAGATCTCATTGTGCGCGTGATGTAGGCCGACGGAGGGGTCTCGTGCCAATTTTCTTCCTTTCTCAGGCAGCCCCGCGTTCGAGAATTGGTTGCTGTACTCGAATCGGAAACTAATTTCTGACGAGAGCAGGCTTGATTGCATGTCACGCATTAATCCCTTTTGTGCATCGATGATATAAAATGTAATACTTTAGCAATTTTCAGCTCAAGCTCGATCGCGTAAATCTCTTTGAAATATTGGTGTGTACTTGCTGAAATATGGGTCAAAGTTTATTATTTCCTGTTGTAGAATATTTAAACGCGATAGGAAAATAGTAAAATTGAATATCTTAAATCTTAAATAGAAAAAATGAAGCCTCTAAAAATGCGATTCGGCTGTCTAAAATATAAAACAAAAAGAATTACTTTGTTTAATTTATTATGATGTTAAGTCTCTAATTTCCTGCGCTATTTATGCATTAAATGCGTGTGAAATTAAAAACAATTAATTTGATTTAGGGAAAGTAAAAAATTTAAATACTATAAAGTTAAGCAGGAAAAAGAATGTTAAAGATGAATGAAGGCAAGAATTAAACAGCATTGCGGCACTCTCATTAAATAAGTATATAATGAATATTCACAATGAATCAGCCAAAAATTCTAAAAGCCCACTGACTGATTCATTCACTGACCTGAATAATTAGATGTAGCTAATTGTAAGTAAACGAAAAATCGCGTCGTTAACAGACTTTTTTAATTTGGAATTCATTCAATGGTAACTGAACTGTACAATCGCCCTTACTTTTTGCCACTTAATTCGAGCTTATTCTTGCAAGTTAATTACTTATTTCATTTATTCTCTTTACAAGAATTCCTCTTTGGAAACGTACTTCTTGGAAACTACATATCTTATGCCTAATGAAATAAATTAAAGAATGAAATAAATTTAAATATATGATTAATCTGTGTCAAACACTTTTAAATTTCTAATTTTACCTCGATTAAAGTAATTCTTCAATGTATTAAAAATATTACAATTAAAAAATAATTGAAATGGATATCGAATTATCTAATGAAACATGAAGCCATTTTTCTTAATGGATTTATTGAAAAAAATTATAAAATCAACTTTAAATTTGTCTCTTAAAACTCTGTAATTATTAAATAAAATCGTCTTCTAATGAATTATTCGATTAAAATGATTAAAAAGAATTCATTAATAAAAAAAGGAAGTAAATAATAGGGTCATTCGACTCTGCAAAAAATCTATCAACTTGTTGCTGACCATAACTTATCATAAATTACACTCTTGAAGTTAAAATACGAGTTTTATTCAATAGACAAAATTACTAAATATATAAGAGCTTTATTACAGTAATTAATCATTAGAAGATATAAAGTTAGCCCACAAATTTTCAAAAACTTTTTGAATTATATGATTCTAAATTGTTTTAAAAACGTCTTTCTGCTTTACGCAATAAATCAAACGAACTCAAAGCTGAAGAAAAAAAGAAAAAGTTCACACAGAAAAATGATAAAGTATGATTAATAATTACTAGCAAGTAACTGTCGTAAAAGTTTTCATTTTATCAAAATAAACAAATAATATATTCAAAAAAGGTACTTTCTAAAATATCTTTCTCTCAGCCAAAAGTATTTCCTGAAACAAACTTCCTCCTCCAGCAATAAGCGCAAAAAGTAGCCCTTTCCACTGGCGACATTTCGCGCTGCTTCACTTTTTCCGAAGCAACAATCACTCAGCGTCAGCATAAAACTTACTTCCGAATGAAGCGTCCACACAAAGGGACCAAACGAAGTCGAGATTTATCAGTTCCTCGCGCAGCCTACATCAAATTTTCCGGCAAAACTGCACGCTTCATCTGGCTGGCCGGCTTTTACACGTCGTCTGGCAGCGGCGAAATCTGGAGCGCTGCGAGCTTGGCCTTGTCAAGCTATCGACAAAGTTTCCTCCTCCTCCCCTTTCCGTTCGTTCAACCTGCAACCACCACCACCAAGCTCCACTTGAACTTCAGCCCCGAGGCTTCGACTGCGCAGACACGCGCTTCCTCGATTTAACTTTTTCTCCGCGAGGTATAGGTCATCTCCCTTCTGTTGATTTTGTGCTTTCAGCCTTTTTTGCGCGGGAAAGAGGGAGATAGTTTGTCATTAGAATGGCAGGGCTAATGTGGACTTTAGTTTTCAACCAAGTCACTGGACGCTGAATATAGCCTGCCTGATTACTTAGTTGATTCTTCGCTTCTAGATTTTTATACGGGAATATTTCGATATTATTTATGATAAAGAAACTTTTTATGATTTTATAATTATAATATCTGCGTTAGCTAAACATGTCTTCTTGAAAGGGCAAAGAGGGGTATTGGTTTTATATTTAAATCTGTTAACTAAAGAACGTAACAGATTCATTTAAAGTAAAGATTGAAGTTTCTGAAAGGATGTTCCTTTGAATTAGTCAAGGTCAAATATTTGTCTTCTTTTCTTTCGTATCAACACTGCTGCACGCAAGTAAAACATTTATCTTCTACTTTAATAAGAATTTCTAAAATTTAATATTGAACGAATAGTTTGAACGTTAAACAAAAATTAAAATAACTTTTCTCTTTTTCAGTCAAGGCTTCGGACAGTTTTTATTATTTCTAATTTGAGTTTTAAAAAAGGTCCTAGGGCCAGTAACCCTAAGAAATTGTTTATAAAATCTGAATACTGCTGACATCAGAATTAATTTAATCTACTTGCTACAAATAAAAATGTAATGTAAGTCGAGAGAAAGTTCTAAAAAATATAAATAATTATTAATGGAAAGCACTACTGCAGGAAAACTGATGGAAGAGCACTTTAAAAGATGAATTATTACAAATCATTTTGAAATTGCAAATTCTTTCTTCTGCGTTTTACAGAAAATTTCTATTCTGGCGGCAATATAGTTTATGCAACCTCTCTTATTTATTACAGTACGTAAGTCTCAGTTGAGAAATTAAGTGAATGCTACAAATTTAACTTCCTAAAACCTACATTTACAGTAGGCTTATTACGAAAATAAATGTTAAATCAGTACTTTTACTAAAAATACACTCCAGAATTGTACTTTAAACAATTCGAATATGATTTCTTTACAGTAATAAAAAATGAGACTGCGATCAATTATCGCGCGATGACGTAAAGTACAGAACCGTGTAAAGTCGGCCACTTATCGCATATCAAACAGATCGGCGCAACCGGCGAGCCGACTGACAAACGCGTTTGATCGATCTTTTATTCCTCGTCATTAAAGCCGGAGCGAAACTCCTTATCGTTTTACGTCCAATTTACTTCCTCTACGTGCATCTCCGATGATTCTCAGTACCATCCGGCCCCCAAGTATCCCCGTAAAATCGAACACCCCCCTTTTAAAAGCCGATCTCTCTTGCATCTCGAGAGCGCCAGACCTCGTTAGCCTTCTTCTCTCGTCGGCGAAAGCTTAATAAGAAAACGAAAAATTCAATGGGCTCTAATGGACGTCCAAAGGCTAATAGAAAGAAAAGGAGCCGCGATGCGATCTCTTGGATAACGCGGCGCCGGTGGACGACCCTATACATCCAGGACGTAAATGCCTTTACGAGATAGTATCTGTCCCCCCTCCCCCCACCCCTCGCCGGTACTTTCAGGACTTAAAGAGATCATATAAGGGAGGGTAAGTATTAGGCCCTCCTTTTTGCGAGAGATACATCTTATCGAGTAATAGATTTTCCTCTCGAGCGCGTCGCCCGGGAGAAAGAGGGACCAGTTGCTGGACGCGCGTTTAGAGATGCGTCTATATACGCGGAGAGCGATAACGCGATTAAATCCTCATTATGGCGGCGGTTCGCTCACCCTCGAAATCCGGCCTTAATAGCAGCCGGGTCTTAGGTCCTCGTTACGCAACCTCCGCGTCTCCCCGTGCTGTCTATGCGCTCGTGGGGAAACTAGCTACGTGGACAAACTTGCCGAAAGTGATTTAAAGAACGACACGTCGTTTCGATGAATACTACTAATTGCACTCGAAAGGGTACCGAAAAATTTCAGATGATTCTGTAATGAAAGTTAGCCGATATCTGGGGCAAAATATATTATAACCACGAGTCAATTTTCAAGCGACGATAAAACGCACAAAGTGCTTTCCTAAGACCAAGAACCCCCTGTTAATCTATTTGCAAAAACTTTCTGGATATCGATTTTTCATGAAATTTCGAAGTGGCCCGTAAAGGGAGATAAAGGCTTGGCGCGGGCACTAACTAGCGTCTATACGAGCTCAAATCTTTGCTCAAGTTTACGAGGGAAACACATAGGGAGGGAAAGGGTAGTGCTTTACACACATGAGAAGGCGGCGCAGGAGGCGAAAGAGCCGCCTGCCTATAAGATACTCCTCAAACATTTGAATTTACATGGCCGCGTGTCGCCGAACGCGTTGGCATAATGTACTTGCAGCCTTGCAAGCCCCTCCGCGTAAACAAATGGTAATACGCGCAATCCTCGTTAATAACCTAAGGATTTTTGCGCCGATAAAAATGAGCGCCAAGTCTCGCGAAAAATATCGCAATATCGCATCCGAACACGTCCGCGCGTCAATTGAGTTCGAAACTTCAATATAACCGCATCTTGAGTTGCAGGTAGAATATATTTACGAGAATTTTCAATAAAGGGCCGCGCGCAAGTTCGTATTTCCCCGTGGCGTAAAATTTCTTGCCTCGTCCTCGTCCCGTATATAAAATCGATCGATCCGCGCGGCGACCGACACGGCTCCCGATGCGCGAAATCGACAGGGCAATTCTTCATTCGGGTACGTCCGGGGGAAAAAAGGCCCGACGAAGCGACCGGCTCGAGACTAAAAAGTGTCGGCCCGATAAAGGAAAGTTAACGCGTGAAATGCGCGCGCGCGCGCTCGCGCGATGATGTCGCGCTCGAGTGAAAAGGCCTCTGCCGAGCGAGTCCTTATCTCGACACCGGTGTGACCTGTCAGGAGCACGTGGCCGAGCTATCGATTTTGCGAGAGGAGGGCCCCTTTTTGCCGCGGCAGCCGGCGATTTTTACTGAATTCAGAGCGATGGTCGCTACGGGTATCGGCTTTCGCTGATATATATTCTTTTACCGCCGAAATAAGGCAGATTTGCAATTTAAATTTCGTTGGTTATTGAAAGTGAGAGTTTATGAAATGAGCGTACTCCGACGAGAGGGATTGGGAAAAAATTGCAGAGCTTTTTTAAATTATGAAAACTCGAATATTAAATGAATTGCGTTCAATAAGCTGAGAGATTAATCAGACACTGCAGGTTCTAATTTTTAATATTAGCTTTGACGAGTAATGTGTTTGATGTTGAGTATTAAAATTTGTTAATAAGATTGAATTTTAATTTCAATTAGTTAATACTGATTTCTTCATTATTTCAATCGTTTTATCATATTTTAGCGAATTTTAAATAAATTTAAATACTTTAATTTTATTCATTATTAAATTTAATATTTATTTTTAAAATTCAAAGTTTTTTTGCAATGAAATTATCTAAATTTTATATTGTAATAAAGTAAAAGTTATTGACTACCCTGTTGGAAGTTTTCACTATTATTTGGTCAATTTTTGGCCAATTGTTTTTAGATTGGCCAAATTTGTTCAACTATTAGTGAAATGGCTAAAAAAACTTGTGAAATTTTCAACAAGATATATATATTAATATTATTAGCTTAATTTTGTAATATTAAAATTATGTTCACTGTGTAAAAACATTTTCATGTTTAGAAAATTGAATGGAGGAAGGAAATATTATTAAACCATTGCTTTTAGTTATGATTAATTATTTATTATAATTAAAGAATATTTTACAGATTACTATGACATCATACTATATTTACAACATTCTTAAATTTGAAAATCCTATAACTTACACTCATACTTCACTCGATCAAATAAATAAAATTGATAATTATCTAACACGGTTATTCCTGAACCTACATTTCTAACACAACATCAGAGATCAATATCGCTTCATTCTTACTTCAGTTTTGGTGGGGGCAGTCTTCAAAATTATTACTTAAACAGCATCCTTGTATGCTTAGGCTCGGTTGAATGTTTAGATTCTGGATGGACACATCATCATGGTGCAGAAGGCGCTGTTGCCGTTGTCCATGCAGACACACTTATTGCATTCGCTGTAGAAAACTTGGCCGGGTGTGCAGGCGTCGCCCTGATGGTAGGCAGCTGTAACGAACATATAAAGTTTAATTAGTAATCACGATTAATTACGATTATCAATTTGATCTCATCCAATTTTTTCCGAGCACTCAAAGTTAATCTTTATTCTCTTAAATATTTACTAATCGCAACTTTAGTGAGGTTAAGTTTAGAATATTAAACAATTTTAAAGACACTTACGACCCCAGTGCTCTTCCTCTTCAACGACAGACTCTTGCTTCAGGGCGGAATTGAGATTTTGGATGCCTACTTTAAGACTGCCGTCCTTGTTCCAAAGGTCCAAGTCACAGGCCATCAAGGTACAGCCTTTGGAGAGTCCATCGCTCGAGCATTTGCAGGTGTTGCAGTACTCCTTGAAGTAAGTGTTGGGTGCGCAGATCCTGGATTCGGCTCCTTGCTTCTTGCTGCCGTCTTTGTTCCAAACGTTCTTGTCGCAGAACATTGCAGTGCAAGCGAAAGTCATACCATCAGCTCCGCAGAAGCAGTGGTTGCAGTAGTTCATGAAGGTAGATAGAGGGGTGCAGACTTGTTTTGGAGTTGAGACTGATTTTTGAGCGGCGGTCTTTTTGTTCTTCAAGGTGCCGTCTTTGTTCCAGATGTCCTCGTCGCAGAACATTCTGGTGCATACGGCGCTCATACCATCAGCTGCGCAGGAGCAGCTGTTACAATAGTCCATGAATTGGGACAAGGGGGTGCAAACTTGTTCTTGGACTGAAACTGTAAATCATTAGATTATTAATCAATCCCTTTACAATCAATGATCAAATTTAATCTAATAAACAATACATACCTGATCGTTTAGCTTCTCCGATCTTAACCTTCAAGGTACCGTCCTTGTTCCAGATGTCCTTATCACAATACATTCTTGTGCAGGCGTAGGTGGAACCGTCAGCAGCGCAGAAGCAATTGTTGCAGTAGTCCTTGAAGTTTGACAATGGTGTGCAGACTTGTTCTTGGACTGAAACTGTAAATCATTAGATTATTAATCAATCCCTTTACAATCAATGATCAAATTTGATCTAATAAACAATAAATACCTGATCGTTTAGCTTCTTCGACCTTAACCTTCAAGGTACCGTCCTTGTTCCAGATGTCCTTATCACAATACATTCTTGTACAGGCGTAGGTGGAACCGTCAGCAGCGCAGAAGCAATTGTTGCAGTAGTCCTTGAAGTTTGTCAATGGTGTGCAGACTTGTTTAGGATTCAAGAACTTGTCGTTCTTGGGCTTGATCTTCAAGGAGCCGTCCTGGTTCCAAATCTCCGTGTCGCAGAACATTCTAGTACAGGCATAAGATAGGCCATCATCTGCGCAAGCGCAGGTATTGCAGTAGTCATTAAAGCTGGATTTTGGTGTGCAGACTTGTTTAGGAGCCGTTTCTTCGCTTCCTTCAGACTTAACGCGGACCCTCAAAGAGCCATCCTGGTTCCAGATTTCCTTGTCGCAGAACATTTTAGTACAGGCGTAAGATAGGCCATCATCTGCGCAGGCGCAGGTATTGCAGTAGACATTAAAGCTGGATTTTGGTGTGCAGACTTGTTTAGGAGCCGTTTCTTCGCTTCCTTCAGACTTGACGCGGACCCTCAATGAGCCATCCGGGTTCCAGATTTCCTTGTCGCAGAACATTTTAGTACAGGCGTAAGACAGGCCATCATCTGCGCAGGCGCAGGTATTGCAGTAGTCGTTAAAGCTGGATTTTGGTGTGCAGACTTGTTTAGGAGCCGTTTCTTCGCTTCCTTCAGACTTAACGCGGACTCTCAAAGAGCCATCCTGATTCCAGATTTCCTTGTCGCAGAACATTCTAGTGCAGGCAAAGGACAGGCCATCATCTGCGCAGGAACAACTGTTGCAGTAGTCCTTAAAACTGGCTCTAGGTGTGCAAATTTGTTTGCGCTCTGTAAACGGAATTTATGTTAGCAAATTGAAATAAGTTTAATTGTAAATAGGTTAATTGGTTGAAATATTCCTTACCGGTGGCCACTTCATTTTGATCTTTGGGGCACAGTACCAATGTGCAGAAAGCTGAAAGGCCGTCTTCGCTGCATCTGCATGTATTGCAATTGTCTGGTTTGAACGATTTTCCAGGAGAACAGAAGTTAGCTATAAACGAAAGCATTGCCATTATAATTTACTTTCTTGATTTAAAAATTGAAAAATATTTAAACGAACTAGTAAATGAACTCACCGTTCTTCCTTGCATTAAACAGATGATTATTGTGCAGACGAGCTCCTAAAGTGCACATAGCACTTGTGCCATCAGCGTTGCAAGTGCAACTGCTAGTTTCGTCCATTTGGAATCTTTTACCGGGTTCGCAGAATTTGGGAGCTGGATCGGCGCTCAGACTTCTGGTAAAATCTTCGGGGCACATCATATCCGTGCAAGCAGCTTTCTCTCCATCGGGAGAGCAAACGCACAGATTGCAGCTTTGTTTGAAGACTGCATTTGGTGAGCAGAATTTCTCCGCTGAAAATTAACGCGTAATAAATTATATAAAAATATTCAAATGCGTCATTTAATCTTGAAAAATTATCGTATGATAGTAAAGAATTCTAATTACCTGTGACGGCAGAAACTGCCAGAAGAACGATCACAAAAGAATTCATAGTGCTAATATATCTTCGGTTTGCTATGAGTCACTTATCTAGCAACTGATGCTTTCGGTTTGCTTCGAGTCACTTCTCTAGCAACTGATGCTTTCGGTTCGCAATGCCGATTGCTTATGCTCCAACTCCCATCGGCTCATCCTTAAATATCCGCGATTCGAGAGGCGGTCGACGGGAAGGGGAAAATCTCAAGTACCTTATCTCCGCGAGGTGAGACCGTGGTGCGAGTCCGAGCGAGCCCCCCAATGTACACGTGAGCGGCACGATTGATACGGAGATGGAAAAAATCTTGCGACTGGCCACTCGAGATTGTTGTTCGATATCGACAATTATAGACGAGCCTCGTCACACTTGCCGCTGGAAATTCCGTGATATTTTGCACGTCTGGGTTAGATAGACTTCTTAGTCAACACCACTTGGGGTCTTTCTTATGTGGAACATTTTTAATACGGGAAAATATAACGATAGAGATTAATCATTTTGACATTGCCAATATTTCAGATCTGTTCTTTAACTTTTAAGAGCAACATAATTTATAATAAAAATTAACAGTTGACCTCTTCGTTCAATAAAAGAATATTAAAATTTTTATAAATTGTATAAACCGTTACTTATAAATTTTTACTTAATACTTTACTATTAGAATATCAACTTTTCTCTGCGGACAATAAAGATCTAAAATTTCTACAGGAATGGTTACTCTTCGGGGAACTTTTCATTGTTACCCTGACTATTTAATTTTTATGTGTATTGGACTAAAAAGCTTTCAGGCTATTTAGCAATAATTTATAACTCTGTCAGAATCATCTTTGTTTTATTTTCAAACTCATCGTGATCATAAAACTTAAATGGCTTATTTTAACAGCCTTAACTCATTACGGCCTGCTATTAATCTACGAACTGTAAACTCATCAAAACTATTCCAATTTAAATAGTTCCGTTCAAATGTGAAGAACGACGAAAAACATTATTTATGATTGTTCAAAAGACTTTAAGTGTATTCGTTAAAGTTACATCATTCTATATCATTAATCAATGGTTAAATTCAAAATCGTCGGTAGTAATAGGATAACAAAACAACAAATCAATTAAATTTTAGATCTAATTATCTTAAATAAATATCATGCTTTAACAAATATAGTTCAATGTGCGTAATATCAGTACTTAAAATAATTTTTGCTAATTAATTTTATATGAATTAAAAATTAAAATTTTTATTCCGAGGTATATGATGAAAAATAAATAGCACAGAAAATAAAGGATATTGGTAAACGGCCCAATTGTTATTTACAATACAAAGTTAAAAACCAGTGACGCTATTGTCTTTTAAATTATTCAAAACCAGGCCAACAGTGATCTTTCCCATAAAACAAAATCCCGACACCCACTCAAGAGTGAATCGGAACTGACGTTTTCGATGAGTCGTCAGTCCAATTCAAACCGCACAATTTCATCGCACATCATATCACAGGTCGGCAGGAGCACTCGTCCCGCGCTCTCGAGTGGTGCATCTAATGAAATCAGCAAATCAAATTACACGTCGAGGTCCGTTTCCACGGCCCTCTTATTCCTCCTTTTACGCGCGTTTCGCCGAGTGCATAAAAAAGCAGGCCGAGAGGAAGGCCTTGCGAGCCTCTCGAGAGGACCGCCGGCGGTCCCTATAAAAAGGTCGTAAGTGCGCCGCCGCGAAATCCGGCGCTTTTATGTTGCTGCCGTAAACCGTAATACAGCCGCGTACGTGTGTGCACGGGACCCGGGGCTGTCTGCGCGCGTCGGCGGTGGTACATCGCCGCTATACTCCTCCGACCACCGAAAACTCTTTTATACGACGGGCTGATTTACCCTTCGTGCGCGGCGCCGCGCGTCGCTCTTCTCTATACGGCCAAGAAAGTCAAAGCTTGTTCGCTAGAAAAAAAGAGTGCTGCTTTCGTGGTTAAACTTCATTTCACGGACGTGTTTCGGCGAATTTAATTGTACGTGCTTTCCACGAAAGGAGATTTGCTTTAACGCAGTTATATAGAAATTTATTTCGTTAAAAATACGCCTGTGAGCCATTGTGGCGACGTTCACGAGTGAGAAGTTCATAACTGATGCAATTATCTTGGGAAGAAGCGGTTTTTATTTTGTAATAATCATTTATTAATAACAAGTAATAAAATATTAAATTCTACCTCGTATCTGAAACTAAGTCGTTTAATTACGAATAATTTTGGATTGATCTTACAGACACCATAAATCTGTAAATTTTGATATCATTAAAATTGAGAATACTCATTTGAATAATCCTAAAAAGAATCTTCTTGAATTCGATGATTTTATAAGCACATTATTCAGTAGAATTATTAATTAATATTGAATGATAATCGGTTTTTGATAAGGTGTTTGTAACAGTTTTATAATTTGTAAAAAAAATCTTGTTTATTGTAATAATTATCGACAGATACCCACTTTACAAATACTCGACTGCTCTAAAGATAATGAAAAAATCATGGAAAATTTAGATAAGAAAAATGATAGATTAACATATTGTTCTCCGTGTTGGATTAGATATATATTTTAGCAAATAAAGACATAAGTCGCAATAATTTTTTGTCTATGAATTACTATTAATTTACCGGAAATCAATGCAAACCATGTGCCTTTAATCAAGTCAAGGTCATCTAAAGACATACATCAATAATTTTTTATCTATCAATTACTAATAATTTCCGCAGGAAATGATTGAAAAGTCTGGCCTTTTAATCAAGTCAATGTCATCTTTATGACTCATTTAAAGTTTCTTAAAATTTCGCGTAACAGAATCTTCTTCCCAAACTAAAAACTACAGTTTCCCAGGGCATTTGCTCGCTCAACACGAAGACATTTGTCCCGAAAGCCACGAGCATTTGCATCGAATGTCCGGCGGAACTCGAAATTCGCTAAACGCGGCAAATCCAATCGGAGGAAAAGCAAGGCAGCGCCGGAGGGGAGGTGAGCGGCCTGCAGAATACTGTCGTTCAAAGTGCGCGAAGCAAGCTGCAAGAGTCCATGCGGCGCGCACTTAAGTGCACGCGAAACTTCCCCGGGCCATCCTTCGACTACCTGATCACGAGGAGCCACTTGGCTAAAGGTCCTAAACACCCCGAGGCCGTTCGAGTGCACCGAGTTCTCTCTCTCTCTCTCCCTGCGCACGTGACTAGCTCGGAGAGAGAGAGAGAGAGAGAGAGTTCCCGATGCAGAAGTCGTATATTCTTAATTAAACTGGTCTGGCTGCAGCCTCGATGCACTGGCGTTTTGTACTTGCGTGTTTCCAAAAGAGGATTGCACTTCCGAATGGCTTTTTATACTGCTCGTCTGCTTACTTGCGAGAAGAGCTGCGGAGACTGCGAGCTTTTTCGCAAGCGCGCTGAGTTTCGAATAATTTTCTTCTTGGCTACACGATAGTTTAGGTTGACAATTCTTTACGTTTATGGAGCTTACAATTATATTGAAAATGTTAAATAAGGCGTATTTAATCCTGCTTTATTAAAGTGTTACAATAGAATTATGATAAAAGTTGTAATAATCTGTGGCAATATAAAAGTTTATTTTCAAAAAGTGGCGTAGCGGATTAATAATTGATTGAAACGGCTTTATGCGATGAAAATTATTGATGATGGGAAACCTCTAGAAGAATAAAGATTACGTTTGAAAAATAATTTATATCAAGTATTAATATAGATAATCAGATTTATCCTTATTATGAATTCTAGAACATGTACGCATTTTTCTAAATCTATATATATATATATACGTACACATTTGAATTTATTTAAAAATTTAATTGAATTTGAAAACAATTTCTACCTTATTTTGAAAAATATTTTAAAGATATTCAAATCAATCGACATGAGATATGGTTAAAAAAAATAATTTAAATAATTTTTTAAGACATTTTCTGATTTTACTTTTAGATTGGCAGTAAAATTATTAAGTTCACCGAAATCGCCCTACTAAATCAATATCGTCAATGATGTAATTTTAAGTATTACGTACAGATTACTACTTCTTCCTTATACAGATACGAATCACATTACGTAGGAGAGCTTTCGCGAAACCTTTCAAAAAGTTACTGATAAAAATACTCTCTCACTCAGAAGTCTTTATGCACATTCCAATTCAGATGTAGATGATATCGATATTTAAATATCAAAGTACAAAAATTTAACTTCCGCATTCGCCCAAGAAGAAAAAGGAAGATATAAAATGACATTTGAATCCACATTAGAGTTCGTCAAGATTTTTCTTCTACAAAAAAATATCACACCTTTTCATGATCCCTTAAGTAGTAAAGTTTAGGACTGTTGTCCCGATTACTGTGAGCTGAACTAAAATAATTTTTTAAAATGTCAAAATAAATAAAAATATCAAATTAAGAAAGTTATAATAAAAATAAAAAAAATAATTTTTTTTTCATATTTATGTGTCGCGGTAAATGCCATTGAATATATATTTTTGTATGCCCTGATTTATAGAACTTTAATAAATGACTACTTTTTCAAAAATATGCATTTAGAAATTTTGTGTCCTTTTTTTTAATATAGTTTTATATAGCACATCTAAATAAAATACAAAATATGGACAAGTCCGCAAATAGGACAAATTTAATTATCTAACGCAGATAATATTTAAAATTTTAAGCCATAAATAAGTCATTGTATTGTGCAACTATAATAAAAACTATTAGCAGTACACTACAGAGTATTTGTCTGCAGCATCCAAATATGACAAATATAATATCCCACAGAAAATTCATTTTTTTTGTTTAATACGTAATAGATCTCAAACAAGATATTTTATTATTATTCAAGGACAGTCCATGGTTATGTCTTATTATATCATTTGATAAATTTGCCTTGGTCAACATGTTTTCTCCAAATCTTTAACGCTGAATATCAGGTAAGTACTCGAGGCTATAGATAAAAATGACATTTAATAAGGAACAATCAATTATTTGCACGTGAACAACTTTCTAGAATATATTCGAGAACTTAATATTTAATGTATAAAATACCTATCTCTAAACATTAAATATCTACATTCAAGGCATTAGGAAAGCTGCTTCATTTCTATATTATACTTTACTAATTATTTTTTATAAAGAATTATATTTTCTGACACTACTGAATATTATACTATATCAACTATTAAAAATTTAAATGGATTCGTAACCTAAACTGAACCCAATAAAAAGTCCGTTAAAGACTTCAGGCCATTTTTAAGTGCCATTAGATGAGTAAGAACCTGTACCCCTTTAAAATGAATTTAAAAATTTGCTAAAATCAAAATTATCAAGATTGATCGATTCTCCCAATTTTTGTATTAAATGATAATTGTTTGGTATCTTTTGTTTTCCTGGAACAAAGAAATTATGCCTGACAGGTGATTGTAAATTGTAATTCGATTAAAATGAGCAATTAAAGTGCATTGCCATTCGATTAGAATATATATCAGTTCATTGTTATACGATAAAGATCTCAAATTTGACAAAAGTTTTAAAAGTGAAAACTATTTGAAACCTACAGTCTTATAGGCCATATCCCACAAGTAGCTGTCGTGATTTTTCGAGGTACAATAAAAACTACATTTTTGGTCAACTACTAAGGGTTATTAAAAGATTTGCTGACTTTTATCAGATAATTGTCGTATTAATCATATGATGTGATGCAACCTTAAGTAGCAGACTAAGATTATGTCTTTCCTGAATACGTACCTGACCCGACGAATTCATAGAAGCTGAGACTTTTATTAGGAACCTGCTAAACAACTGATAATAAGGATTCATAAGAAATAATGAAAAAGAGATACATTGACAAGTACTTTAAACTTTTTCCAACGTAAAAGATTGATTACCTTGTGAACCTAAAGCTGACTTAAGCTGTACAGAAAATTGATATGAACATAATCCCATATTATTCATCATTAGTTTTATTCTATTGCTGATACATTAATATTATTGACATATTGTATGAGCAATAGAATAAAATTTCCTGTCAACAAGTTTAAGTGTTTTTTAGTCTTCCGTAGATAATTAATTTTCAATCTTATCTACCTAAAGAAAATTATATTTTGCTCTATTTTAGTATTTTGCACGTTACAGGTGGTTATCATGAATTAAGATATCCAAGGGCGTGTTTAAGAAATTTGTATAAGCTTAAACAGGCCTAAATTATGAATTACAAAATTATAAAATTTTGGTTCATTCTTTATTGTCTTTATTACAAATTGATTTTTCAGTTCATTACCCTATAATAGGAAAACCAATACATAGAATATGTGGAATTCCCAGTTTGGAAATACAAATAATGCATCAGACTCTAAAACTCGTCTTCTTAATCATACAAAACATTTGCAGAGTGTCAATATCTACGACTACGTCAAACAGCTTATAAAAGACCATCTACCGTTTACTCAACTCTTTTGCTTTACTTATGCGGGTTGTTCTGTTTTTAGTGTTTTTTTTTTTTTTTTTTTTTTTTATAGTCAACCCATAAGAAACGGAGATTAGATAAATAATTATCATTTTTTTCTTATGATAATGAGTCTAGGCTATTAATTCAAAGACCTAGTGAACAGGTCAAACTAAATTAAACTAAAATAAAACAAGAATAATTATACGTTAACTGATTTAAAATTATAAATATTAATTAAATTACAAAATTATAAAAACACATTAATTTATGAAATAATCGTTTTTAGACTTATTTATACAAACTATACCGCGAAAGTTGAACAATAAAATTGAACTTTGATCCTT
This sequence comes from Ormyrus pomaceus, assembly GCA_900474385.1. Classification (NCBI taxonomy): domain Eukaryota; kingdom Metazoa; phylum Arthropoda; class Insecta; order Hymenoptera; family Ormyridae; genus Ormyrus; species Ormyrus pomaceus. Next base: position 23,151 of record UCOM01001575.1, read on the forward strand.
AAAACGAATTAACAGCATGATTTTCTAACGAAATTTTATACATTGAAATGAATTAGAAGGTCGAATCACGTACATTTGTTCCAGTAGATGCTTACAAATTTATTAAAGCACGCAATCAATGTAACTAATATAGAAATCATAAAAATAAAATTTGTAGCTTGGTTCATCAAAGGACTGAATTCATAATCACATCCATAAATTAAACGGCTTTAATCCTTAAAACATGTAGAGTAAAGATTGCATTAATTTTTTCAAATATATATACATGTTTGTACATGTTTATATATGTTTAAGCTATTATGGAGCCCGGTGGGTTATTTCCCTATAGCTCTATTTTTTTGACTCACGGTGATTATTGAGCCCGGCTTCCATAATCGAACGCTCTCTTTCTATAGCTTACTAAAAAAATAATCTCCCTCTCTTTCGACGGGCTCCATAAAGCCCGATAAATAGATCTATACCGTATAACTGCACTTAATGTTTTATATAAAAAAAATGTACTTCTCAAAGAATATCATTATGCATACATCTGCTTCATCAATGTCTTATCCGGCGCCTGCACCTTGATTATCTCTAATAAGATATCTTTAATTAGGAGTCTTAAATTCATAATTTGAAGTGCTTCATAATTTTATTTCGAATATTTTATAATTATGCAAAAAAGTGTTATTTTTTTAAAAGTAAATAAACGAAAAATTGCACTTCAAGCTATAATAGTATACAAAACTACATGTTTTTAAATGTGGTTATCACTATACTATAAAGAATAAAAAATTGCATGAAATATCTCAAATAATAATAATAATAATAATACGAGTTTACTATTTTTTGGAAAAACTGGCCAAAAAACATATTTACAGCTAAGTGATACTTAACTTGTATAAAATTAATAAACAGATAAAATTTGATTAGATTTAATGATAAAATAAATTTAAAAATTTTTTAAAGAGCTAATGTGTATGATAAGTTGTTCAAGTCAAGTACCTAAAAGTGTTTATAGCTTCGCTAGTCAAAAAATATGTAAAATAATTTTTAATATATAGAACGATGTCGTAAATGCGATAATTATATCAAACTTATCTTATGAAAGTAAAAGACTAACACATAATAGAGTTAATTTTATTTTAATAAATAATTCTGTTCTATTAATTTTATTAATGCAAAAAATTCATGCGTTAAAAATAAGTTTTCAAAAGTTTCATTTCTTTTGCAGCTTCCGATTTTAAAGCCTCTTAAAATTTATTCAAAATATATCTTTAGCTAACAGACTAAAACAATTGAGAAGTGCAATATAGGTGTCCTACTATCCCCTTGCTTACTTTACATTGAATCAGTGCAAATCATGAATAACTTTTCGACTATCACCAGGCGACTGCAACACTTAATAGAGACAATCAGTTTTTACTGATACATATATCGAATTTGTAATACTATCTAATTGACAATATTTTATTTTCATTTAATTACCTTAATTTGGTGTAAGATCGAATTGAAATGTAGGTAATTTTATTTTAATATCAAATTGAAATTAATATGACAGTGATAGATCAAATTTAATTTATTTAAAATTTAGAACACTTATCATAAATAATAAATTATAAAATAAATTAAAGTTATAAAACATCATACAATTTAAAAATATCATACAATTTATTGAACTTTTTATCAAAATTAATTACGTTTTTTGTTGTAAATAATTGCATTTAACAACATTGGTAACTCTGAATTGCTGGAATCGCTGAATGGGTTTTCCTTTCCCTAAAGGCGTCTGCGTCACAAAGATTAAAGAATAAAAGCATCTTTTGGAACAAAACCGTGAATGACACAATATAATAAACCATCTCAAACTCAGTCAATATCATGTAATCTCGAGGGGCTCGCACTTTTGTCGCGCGTTTCCCGAATGACTGATAAAAACCCGATGACGAATTTACTCGAGTGGATAAAACTCTTCGGGATTTTTCTTCCACCACTTATCAATGACGTAAGGAGCCGTCTCCCACGAAAGTATTTAAGCACAACTCGCTTTTTCTTGACTCAGAACGAGTTGTCTCTTCGACTTGAAAGTTACATAGAAGAACAGCAGCTGTCAGTAACCCAAAGCATCAAAATGAGATCACTGTTTGTGATTTTACTTGCAGTCGCAGCTGCCTCAGGTAACTATTGTTTTTATGCGTTTTATTTATAGTTCTCCAATGTCGTCTGAAAATCTAAAGGATTTCCCTTCAATCGAAAATTTTTAATTTTAAAATTTTTATTTTTGCAGCAGGCCAGGAACATGCAAACTGCATTCCAGGGACAGCATTTAAAATGGGCTGCAATATATGTACGTGTTCAAACGATGGAAAGCTAAGAGCGTGCACTGACATGGCTTGTCCTGAAGATTTAGATAAATCTGAAAACGCCTGCGAACCAGGCACAGTGTTCCACAATTATTGTAATACCTGCGGGTGCGGCAAAGATGGTCAAATCAGCTACTGCACCAGAATGTATTGTGATCCCAAAATATGGAACAAAGATGGCACTCTTAAAATTAAACCCAAAATCCACCCATTAAGTAGAAGATCAGGTAAAATCTTGTTTACTATCTTACATAAAGTTTTAAATGTGTAGATAAAACTTATATTTTTACCAAATGTTTTTTTCTTTTAGCTACCGAACAAGTGTGTGAACCTGGCACTAAGTTCAATGACTACTGCAACACATGCGGTTGTGCTGAAGATGGCTTGTCTTTCATCTGTACCAAGATGGAATGCGACAAGCACTTGTGGAATAAGGACGGTTCAATGAAAGTTCAACCCGAATTTTATAAAGTAGAAGGTAAATATTAGAGATTTCAAATTAATAATTTATAAGACAGTCTTATTATAAAATTAACGATCCTCCTGTCTTTCAGCATCAGAGGAAGTTTGTCAACCAGGAAAGAAATTCAACGATTATTGCAATACTTGCGCTTGCTCCGAAGATGGTCTATCCTATATCTGTTCGAGGAGAGAATGTGATAAACAAATTTGGAACCAGGACGGTTCACTGAGCATTCAGCCGCAATCTTACAATGTAGAAGGTAAATATTATAGCGAAAGTTTCCTATATAATTAAAATTAACATATAATTTAACATATTTTTATTACATACTAATCTTCTCAATTTTTCAGCAATAGAGGAAATTTGTGAACCAGGCGAGACATTCAAATATTACTGCAATACATGCGGATGCGCTAGCGATGGTTTATCCTTTGTCTGTACTAAAAGAGAATGCGACAAGGATATCTGGAACCAAGACGGATCACTCAAAGTTGCATCCAAACTGAAAAGAATCGCACGCTCGTCCCCTGATCAAGTATGCGAACCAGGCAAAAAATTCAATGATTACTGCAATACCTGCGGATGCGCCGATGACGGTTTGTCCTACATCTGCACAAAAATGTGGTGTGATAAGGAAATCTGGAACCAGGACGGTTCGTTGAAAATTGTTCCTGAAACTAAAGACGTCGTACAATCAGGTAAATATCACTAAAATTACTATTAATTATTAAATGTTTGATCAAAAATTTATTAATCTTATATCTTTTTAATTTTACAGAGTCTAAGCAAGTCTGTAAACCCCGATCTCAATTCAAGAAGTACTGCAATACTTGTGGATGTTCTGACGACGGCCTATCCTTCATATGCACCAGGATGGCCTGCGATGAATCAATCTGGAACGAAGACGGCTCCCTAAAAATCAACACTAAATCTCAAAGCCTTAAGCAAGCCTATGAAGTTGAAGACACGGAAAAATGGGGTCGTAAGTGTCTAAATGATTACATTACATTCAATGTTTTTCTATTAAAAAAATTGTATTTTGTTGAATTGACACCTTTTTTGAATTAATATAAATTAGAGAATACATTTTTGTAACATGTGAAATATCTGTATTTAAAGAAAAACTTTTTGTTACAGCTCTATACCACCAAGGCGACAGCTGTACCCCGGGAAAAACTTTTTACAGTGAGTGCAATCAATGTACCTGCACGGAGAGTGGAAAAAATGCATTCTGCACTTTCATGGCGTGTCCAGAAAAGACTGAGAGGATTTTAGGCAATTAGAACTAAACTGAGAATTTAGATATAATTAGACTTTAGACAACTAGAACTAAATTAGAAAGAAATAGTAGCTGGATACTATTTTCAACCATTAAAAAAGATCTCCATGACGCGTATATGTATTAGTACATATATATGTCAATCAGTATAATTTAAATATTTATTTGAATGCAGCGTGAATGGAATGTGTGTTTATATTGTATTAAATAAGTTACATGATATTATGAAGATGATACTATTATATAAATTACATAAGTGCAAATAATAAAAATTTTATTTCTAATTTAAACCCATTTGCCTTTTTACGCTTTACTACCTTTCCAAAATAATTATTCATAAAATTATGACCTAAATAAAAGTTGTCATAATTCTTACAATAAGCGAGAAATAAGAATATTAAACATGGTTAAAATTTGTAAAACATATACAAGCTTACTTTATGTTCATGATCAATAACTCTAGAAAGATGTGTTTAAAAATTAAATGGCGCATTAAAAAAACTAATGTCGCCAGTTTTGACTTTTGAAACTATAAGAGTAAAAATAGTTTCAAAAGTCTAGTAATGTAAGAATAACATTGGAATAAAATTCTAATTTATTATTAAAAAGAATAACAACTTTTAGCATATCTAATAAAAACATATCCTAATAAGTGAACTTAAAATTCTAAACTTAATGTGTAGCTTTTAAATACGTTTACTGTTCATCTTAAATAAAGAAAATTTTCAGAAAGTAAATTGCAAAAAATGTAGTTTTCAAAGATATGTTCAGTATACGAAAATTATCTGTTTTGATAATGAGAAATTTAGACTAACCTTGGCCTTACCTTTCAAGTTCATACCTTATAACTTCCGTGTAGAAAGTATTTAGTACAAAATCTACACTCTAGAAAGTTATTTCAAGGTATTCCATTCTTTTTTCTAATCCTTTGTAGTCAAAACTATTTATTACTCGACTGACCATGTTAAACATTTTTAATATTAAATATTTTTAATATATTTGTAACAAAAACATGGTAAATATTATAGATATTTTTTATTTTGAAAGTCTTCATTTGTTTGTTTGTAATAAATAAAAAATCTATCCTAAAAGAAAAACGGAACTAAAATAGAAAAAATTTCATATGACTCTTCTAATTTAGTAAAATTTCCAACCAAAATTTTCTGGCAATTAGAATCGAGGTCATAATGCATGAAGGTTATAGAGAATAGTCTATAAAGAATTTTAAAGGTTACAGAAAACAGACGTTCATTGCATAATAACAAATTAAATTTTTTTTTCTACATTAGGAACTCCTTTTACATACATTGTTACTCAAATTGTCAGATTTGAGTTATTCGAAAACACCTTTTTTTAAAGGTTTAATTTAAACTCGATAATTACCTTAAAAATGATCACACTAGATCACAAGTTTTGTTTTTTAATATTATTATAATAATTGCCAACATCTCTTTCTCTCAAAAAGTAAATCTGCAAAAATTACAAAATTTTGGTTTTAGTCTTGGACACTATATAGGTCACATAAATTAGGTTTAACAAACGCCCTTAGTTTGCAGGAATTTGCTAAATCAAAAGATTACAAAATTAAAAAACTGAAAATTTACTTTCGATCTTATATTTTCTGACATTTAAGGAAATTCAAATTAACTATATAGATGTACTGTGAAAATCACTTCTACTGGATTTAAATTAAGAAATTTTGTTGCAGAGTTAAGAAAATTTGTCTGAACAAACAAAAAGATCATTTTTGGATAAAATTAATTTATAATATTATATCATTTATAATTTATATAATAATGAAAATTGATTTAAAAAACAGATAATATCAATTAGATTTTAAGAGCGATACCAATTAGAGAATACGCGATAGCGTAATAAATTAAGTAAGTGACTTGTTGACAAGACTTATTTGCTCATTTTTTTGTCGGAGCACAAACAAAATTTAACAAAGAATTATTAAGTGATAAAATAATTAGTATTTTTCCAATCAACTACCTGTAAACATGTTATTCGAAATTTCTTGAAAAAATTATCTTTTTGCAAAGAAATATTAGTCACTTAACTTCATATTAGGATGAGGATATTTTAGATATGAAAAGTGGCTATTGTCACGTAAGCTCATAAGGGATCATGTGAATCTTCGCAAAAACATTCTTATTATGAAAAAGTTGTATGAAAATATATTTAAAATTTATAAGAATAGATACGCATTTTATGTATTTTACCTTGACTTTTATTATTTTAGATAGTTATATTTTAATAATTAATTTGTAAGGCTTTGCAAATACAATATTTTAAGTAATTTCAAATATTGATATTCTAAAAATTTCAATAAGGATCAAGAAATATTCTAAAATATAATAATCTACCCTGAACGTCACTGAAAACCAACGAGTGAAAGAATTAAAGTTTTCCAAAATTAATAAGAGATTTAGAGAAACACATGGCCTATACTACAAACTTACAATTTATAGGAACGATATTTATTGAAAAAATAAACTGCGTATCTATTTTCTAATAGTTTTTGATACAAATAATTCAATTAATTCAATTTCAATTTATAGAAACAATATTTATTGAAAAAATAACTGCATATCTATTTTCTAACAGTTTTTGATACAAATATATAAAAAATATCCATATGATTCTATTATAAATCGTACTTTGACTTAATGATCTTATAAAGGAATATTATGAGTTGAAGTAAATATGAAATTTTCTCGACCTATATTACAGTTTATCAAATATTTTTTATAGTGTATTTTCATTTTAAAGGATAGATTTATTAATTTAATTTTAATGTATAGTTTTTTACTACTTTTAAAACAATAAATAAGTTTTACATAACCCCGCCGTTTTCCAGAATATTATTATAATATACTTTTCATGTCGCTGTTCGCGTCCATGGAATCTCCATATTCGCTATTAAAATTTATTGAACATACCGTCATTTACTGTTATTGAATTCATTTACTAATTCAATATTCTGAATAACAGTTCATGGTAAGCATAAATTATTCATTAATCGCAATAAATAAAATTCCATTGTTTTTTGTAATCTTTAAAATAAATACTCTACTGCAGCAAACAATTAATCGTCTCGATTAGAATACTTTTGGTAAATAAGTGTACGTGACACATCACGCATAATATAAGGAAAAAGTGTTACGTGACCTTCTCAACAATCATTAAAAGTACCTTCATATTACACGCTGCTGAACTTACCATCTCAAAGATAAAACTAAGAAGAACAATGATGGGTAAAGCATATAGTTTCGATAGGTTTCCGAACAATCTCGAAATTCTCAAAGGCCTTTTTTTTTTATCCAGTGCACATCTCACGTGCGGCGGTCGCACGAGGCGGACTCGTACTTCGTCTGATAAAGATAAGCACTCGCCGGTGACGACGATTTCGTGCGTAAGATCAAGATGGGGAAATTTCTGGGGCCCTCGAAGCCTCTCGACGAAGAGTAAGCAATGCACTCGAAAGATGTATATTTAAGCCCCCGAGTCGAGCTGCAATATCACAGTCGACAAAGTTGCAGCAACCTGCACAGAAGTCCGAATCTCAAAGTTACTCAAAGCTATATACTCTGACACTCTCGACATGAGGTCGTTCGTCGTTGTTTTTCTTGCCGTTTCCGCCGTCGCAGGTTAGGACTCTTAAACTTTTGATTCTGCACTAAATTTCGAGCCTCTCATCGATAAAGTTTCGCGCGCTCGTGGAAGAAAATTAAGATCGTCAATGTTTTGCGAACTAATTTGGTATAACGATTTTCAGCGGAGGAGCTGTACTGCACTCCCGGCGCATTTTTCAAAAAGGACTGCAATACGTGCACTTGCTCCGGAGATGGAAGGAGCGCAGCTTGCACGTATATGAGCTGCCCACCTGAATGGAATGCAAATGTCAACGATATCGATACCGCTCGGCACGGTAAGTTTTATTTATTGTTGTACTTTCGATATTACAAGACCTTTCTGTATTTCAATAAAATTCCGGGAAGTAGTTTTGGTCTTGCGAGTGTAGTTCGAAATCTTTTGAATTTCCTTGTTTAACGAGAGGGGAGGCTGTTTTAATTTTGAATCTGGAATTTACGGTTATTATAATAGAAGACCGTTAATTTGCAGAACGGATTTGCGAGCCGAAAAGCATATTCAGCCCAGATAATTGTAACATCTGCAAATGCAATAGCGACGGTACGAAAGCTGCTTGCACATTCAAAATGTGCCCGGAAATTGAAGCCAAACACGTCAATGGTTAGTATTACAGTGAATTTATGCTAGCTGTCGTTTTAGAGCAATTTAATCTATTATTAAATTGCTACTATTATTCTTCAATCATTTTTAAACAAAAATTGTGACACGTTATTGTGCTGCCACAACTAATCGAAATAATTTAACTTCCAGAAAAATACTGCGAGCCATTAACCACCTTCAGTCCCGACGGCTGCAACACATGCAAATGCAGCCGAGACGGCACGACAGCCGCCTGCACCCTCCGACTCTGTCCCGAAGCCGAGAAGCCCAAGCAAGTTTGTGAGCCGCGCTCCGTTTTTAACGATTACTGCAACACTTGCTCCTGCTCCGATGACGGCACCTTCTTTGCCTGCACCGCGATGTTCTGCGACAAAAGCATCTGGAACAAGGACGGTAGTATCAAAGTTGCTGGCCACGCGCAGACATTTTCGAAGAAAGGTAAATTTCGGGAAATCTACAATGATACGGTTTAATGATTCAGGGGTACTAATTAATTAACATTAATTTGTAGAACAAAAGAGAGTCTGCACGCCAAACTCCATGTTCAAAGATGACTGCAACTCCTGCATTTGCTCTCCTGATGGTTTAATCAGGACCTGCACCATGATGGCTTGTCCTAAAATTGACGAGGTTCCTTCCAGTAAGTTTAATTGATAATGTTTTAAATAGTTGTGCTGATTTCATAGTGGCCAAAGAGGTCTTTTGCTAATCTCAATATTTTCTTTTATCCAGCTAAAGTCTGCGAACCCGGAAAAGTTTACAGCCCGGATGGCTGCAACACTTGCATTTGCAATAAATACGGAACCCAGTCTGCCTGCACCATCCTCAAGTGTGTGCCCGGCCTTAAAGCTGCGACCGAAGAGAGCGAAGAACAGCAAGCTTGGGGTCGTGAGTATTCAAAAATTTTTAACGCAATTTTTTCGAAAAGTAAAAGTTGATTTGAAAAAATTCGCAATCAATACATTTAAAATCGCAAACTAAAAGGACGTTCTACTTTATCTTTCAGCTCGCTACTACCAAGGCGACGTCTGCACCCCCGGCAAAGCTTTCTACAGCGAGTGTAATCGATGCGTCTGCATGGAAAACGGAAAAAGCGCATTCTGTACTCTAATGTCCTGTCCGATAAGTCACTAAGGAAACTAAATGTATTCTTTCCTGTGGACAAGACTGCTTTGTCGTCGTGCAAAAAAGGCAAATTGAAAGACTTACCCACCGACTGATGACAAATGATATTAGACTAGTATAGCGAATTTATTTTAAATTATTTGTGCAAGTGTTATTGGAATGTACATAGAGATGTAATGAAATCTGCCAGGTTGAAGATTATGATGTAAATTGCGTTGTAGCAATTTATTAATAAATATTTATAGTATCAATTAAACTTGATTTCTCATTCATTACCTCTTAATCCACTACTAAATGACTTAAAAAATATGAATTACCATTTTTAGATTTAATTAATTTTAATTTAGTTATCTTTTTTTTTGCAAATTAAATTCTAAAAAACCAAAACTTTATTTTTAATTGATAGTATTTAAACTCCCATTTAAACGATAACCACAAGCTTTATTGGCATGCTTTCAATCTTGAAATTTAAGTGAAATAGCCTCGATTCAACTAAAAGCAATTTCAAATATTAAAGGAAGAATTTGTTCTGAAATTTTGAAGAAAGGTTTCGAGGAATTCAATTTTATTTTTACAAAACTTCATTGTATTTTAGTCTTTATCGAAAACTAAAAAGAATTCTGATGTAATTTCTCTATAATGTAAAAACGAATATATCAAAGAACTCAATGAGAAAAAAATTATATGGCAAGTTCAATTAAAATTTAATTAAAAAGCATTAACGCATTTAAAAACTGCACGTTAAATTCACTCGAAGATAAAGTATTTTCAACTGAAAAAACTTTTCTCATGGAAAAAAATTTAATTAATTATGTTGCATAATACAATTGCTGATAAGTAAATTTAAAAAGTATATCTCAAGCTCGTAAATAAAATTAACAAAACGTAAAAAATCGCAATTTGCGTTTTTTCTTAGCGTGATATTTCGCATATGATGATATCAACGTCATATTTATTAGCTTAATTCCGAGATAAATTTAAAATATTGTTATGTCCATTCGTACGAAGGAATCATTTGCATTTGTACGTTAAACGCAGACAAATAAATATTAAAAAATATATTAATTGTTAAAAATCGCCATCTTCTTAATTTCCACAATTTTCAGACTAGCCAATGGAATCTCGCAAACCATACTACCCAATCCCAAAAATTTGAACCCAAGCAACGCACCAAACTCCACGCACAAAGTACGCGACCTTCGACCTTCCATTTTCCTCATTCCTCGTCGTAAAAACGGCCTGTACATCGGCTGTTACGGGAATTACGCGAGCTTAAGCAAACGCTCAAACAGAGGCAGACACGACAGGGAAGCCCGCTACACAAACACCTGCGCGCGCACTATGTACGCGATGACGACGCAACTCTGCGTAAACGTCTTCATTAGGTTTACCGGGGGGAATTAGCAAAGGCTCTCCGCTCGAGGAGGGTAAATTCATTCGGAAGCTGAAAGCGCCTTCAAAGAGTCTGGAAGACGCCTGAAATCGCATTATTCTCCCGCGACTTTCCACACGGCTGCGAAATTTGAAGCGCCGAGTTTTCAGAACCGTTATGTAATTAGAACCGGGTGTTTCCTGGAAAATAAATTTGATGTTTTAAAGAATTTTCAGAGAAATATTGTGGCTCGAGTAAGGTAAGCTTGTAGTATGTATGTGCTCTGTCTTTTAAACAGAACAATTATTTAAAACTATTTACAATAATTCATAAGAAATATATTAAAATACGTTTTATTGAAAATAGAATAATTTAATAAGTTTTGCACTTATGCGAGGCTTTAAAAAGATTCAAATCGAAATCTCAGTAATATATAATGTACGGTCTCGTCCCCCTTAAAGAAGTTTATCGCTTCAGATAACATTTTAGATAGCTTTTATCATAGAATATTAAATTGAGTTTAAAGTGGCGCCACTTAGAAGAAATTCAATTTTGATAGAAAAAATTTATTTACTTTCGAATCGAACCTCGCTTTGAAAAACCAAATCTATCTTTGCGCCAATGTATTGATGCAAATAACTTTCGAAAAATGTGTGCTTTTCGGTAATGTTTTCATTTTTTATATATAATAGTAAAATAGTAAAATATGCAAATTTGTTATAAACAGTAAACGTACAAATTCTGCTGCGAACTTTCGTACAGAAGCGCAAAATACCTATATCGTACTCGCGTATTCGAACTTTATTCAAAGCACGAATTTCCAGAAATCCATTTTCAATGCTGCACAATATCTCAAAGAAATCAAAGGACTTGTGAAATATTTTGTTTTAGATTCCGAATAATTATTTTTAGTAAAATTGAAGTTACTACTCTTACATTACAAAATATTTAGAAAAATCAATAATTCAACTTTTGTCAAGTATATTTTATACATTTAATAAAGTATACCTTTAATAAAGAAATTAGTGATAGAATTAGATTCCTAGAGTAATGAGGAAGCTCTCTTTATAATATCGATGCAGCTTTATATTATTAATTATATTCGATTTATTCGTTGATTGACTATATGAAGCAGTATCCGTTTTTAATTTGTTGTTGTTATACTAAGAAAACTATAGCTTCATAAGTAACCGAGGCTCAGACGACGGAGTGACCGTCCGATCTAGCCTATCTAAGAAAGACATTGACTGCCTTGACCCTATGTCCAGTTATCTATTTTGTAATGTACCAAAAAAAAAGTAAGATTATTTTTAGACAAATTAAAAAATATGTAGAAATAAAGGGTTAATCAATAGATATTACGTAATAGAAAATAGTAAATTTCACATTTGCAACTCAATTTCAACTAATAAAATTCGAAACAAGCATTCTTTCATTACATTCCATCGCTTTTCTAAGAAAGTTTATTGCACGATATCAGTGCTTGGTGACCCGCAAAAAAAAAGATAACCGACGGGCTCTCGATCACTCGGTAAAGCGATGTTCTCTTCGTGACGATCGGCTTCAGTTTCGCGCGCGAATAGACCTGCCAATTAAGCGCTAATGGCGCGCATAACAATATGTTCCAGGGCACATTATAATTCAATTAGGAAATCGAGTCCAAATATTCATCCCCGCGGGTCTCGCTCCTCCTCTCGAATTCCCGAATCGGATGTCGTCGTCGCCAAAGACATATTCGACTAGACTATTATATGCCTGGGAAGAGGGTAGTTTCCGTCGGCGAATCTAGCCGAATACGTAATGTAATTTCGCTAAGGACTGTAACGTAACTGCACGGGACGGTATATGATCTGCTTACTCCCCGGCTGTGACGGTTCTGAAGATTTTCGTCATGCGCCTATTATTAATATTAGAGATGATTACGTTTCTTGGTTAATTCGATCTTCAATTAATGTGAATTCATAGTCAGTTTCTAGCAATTAATATCAGCTTTGAAGAAGTAATATCTTATAAAAAGGTTTCTTTTATCTCTGTGTAAAGGAGTAATAAGTCAACAACTGGAATTTTAAGAAAGAGTAGGTAAGTGTATTAAACCAGTTTACATTTTGATTACGAAGAAAGATAATTCTTTGGGTTACTATGTTCCGTTGTCAAAATTATTTTATGGAAAAAACGCAAGTTCAAAAATCAATAAGAAACAGAAAATTATTCTAGCGCAAATGCTGCAGCGAAAAAATAGTACTCGAAAGTCGCCAAAGACTACATTTAACAGGACGAAGCAAACTAGTAACCTGAAAGCCACTGCAAAACTTATTACCGATGCAGGGAGAAAATACTTTCAGATTTCGTGAAAGGCAAAGTCACTGCTTGGTAAATATAACATCTAGACTTATTTCCTTGTTTACTTGTACGTTTTTGCGAAATAAATCATTAATTTTTACAGAAATCGTATTATGTCCAGAAGAATTTTATCACCTCCAAACGAACCATTTGCTTCGAAACTAAAATTTAAATTAAAGGCGCTGTTACAAACTTCAATCAACGACTTGTTTTCGCATCGACTTCTATTTACTATCCGCAGTTTCATTAACGAACAAAAATACTTAGCATATGCAGCTTGAACAAAATTCCCAGCTTCAGACACGTATTTCCTCTCCGTCGAGTGCGCAGAGCTCTGGCATCGGCAAATATTGATGAATATCCAACGTGGGAGAGAGAGGCTCGCGAGTGAATTCCCAGGTTTACCTTCCCCGAAATCATTAACAATTTTTATTCCTCGGAGAATCTCTCTCTCTCTCTCTCTCTCCCTCTCTCCCAAAAACCGAAAGTTCGAAGCTCCCGCGGCGAACATTTTTGGCGCGTGCGCAAGTCCCCGGCGCACTGGCCGGAAGTAATCCCAATTTATGCCGATAAACTCGATGCCATCCAAGTCGAGTTCTGCATACGGCGAAACGTCGATATAACGACCGGCCGAGTCTATATATAATACGCCTATGCCCGTGTTTGTCTGACGTATATACGATTATTAACCCCCCGCGTATGACGGCTTTAAACGCGCGAGAGTGTGTGTGGACCCGGGTAAACTTGAGCGAAGGTGCGCTCGAGTCAATAAAATTTAACGCGCGCAGGAGGCATAAAGCTGGATCGGGAGCGAGAATTGTTAGGGAGTTCGAGCTGCGAGGACAGGCGAATCGAGCGCTTTCCTTAAAACTGCCGCGAACTTGCTTCGCTTCGTTAATCAAAGCTGCCGTTTTTGCTTGACGGAGTTTACGGCCAGGTTATTTGGGGAAGATTCGTTTAATCATTTTTTTGATGATAATACGTTAATAACAATCATTTTGTTGACTTTGATTTTATTTTATATAGCTTTATTTAATTAGATACAGAATCGTAATCCGGGATAAAAGCGAATATTTTTGTGTGCTCATGAATTTTAGTCAATAAAGTCCGGCTCGTCTCCGAATTTACAATATTGAATCACGTAGCAAATACGTCACATAAATGTATAACAAACGAAAGAATAAATAGCCGTATATAGATAATGAGCGGAATGCTGTTTATAAGCTTTATTGGAATTATCATGTATATCGCATTTCGTATTTACTTATCCTATATTTGGAAATGGAGTTCCCGTTAATTATCTTTGTGAACTTAACAGCAAATGACGATTAAATACTGCAAGCATTAACAATATTGCGTAAGACGCAAACACGAAACGACGTAACTCCCAAGAAAATTGAAATTCAAGCGCAATGACTAAATAAATCGCGACATCATTTTCCCTCTCCTTTCCAAACAGAATTACCATTCCCGTATTTCGCGAGCAAAATAAAAGGAGCGAAACGGCATAAGCGAAGGTCCGGCGACGGTCAACTATACCGTCTTGGATAAATCTAAATACAAAGGCCGCGTCCCCGAAGAAAAAGGACGGGTTAGGGGAGTAGAAAAGAATCGTCCTCTCCCCGGCAATAACTGCACGGTGAACTTTCCACTTCACGCTCGATGTCACCGTCGTCCGAGCTTTGTTACCCTCCCGCTATTTCCTCCTCCCTTTTTACATCGGGCTCGCTTCGTTGTTTCGGCTCTTCTTATTCTTATTCTCTCGGCGGACTTCTTCTCCTTGCGCACTCCTGCTGCTCGGGCTGACCATTACATCTCGCCGTTCGCGGAGAGAAAGTAGCGGCCAATTCAGGAAAAGATCCTCGAGACAGGCGCTGCGCGCGCGCGCGCGCATGTGTGTTTGTGTGTCTGGGTGTGCGTGAGTCGGGGGAGAGTTTGAGATGTAGATTTTTAATGAGGCATTTGTGCTCGGCGGAGTATTGTAATTTGCTTGCTACAAGCGGGTTATTACGGGGGCTTATTTGATTTCCCTGCCTGTTATTGTTGGGGGAATACGCGGAGTTTCTCTTGATTGTGGACTTTGTTTGAATTGAATGGTTTAGCTTACTTCATTTAATTGCGATCTCGGAAATAAAATTCATAAGCATATATACCTCTTCTTCATTAAAATCGCTGCCAATTTATTGGCACTTAACTTCCTCCTATCTAATTTATCTTTCCAATATTATCTCATTTGTATTATTATTGCTTCCTCTTGAGGAAGCTTTGTGATGGTAATTTTTTGAGTTTTTATAAAAATCTATTATAATTGTATTTAAAGGTGTGAGGAACAAGAATAAATGGTTTTTAAAAAATTACCGTATGGATGTGTGTGTGTGTGTGTGTGTGTGTGTGTGTCTGTGTATGTA